>JAXCGZ010000041.1:5000-15000 GCA_037179515.1 Halocaridina rubra
TAGAATTGCAATTTTTATAATTCAGTGCTTCAAATAACATATAATGATTTCTAATTAAGCTCAACACAAGTATTTTTTCCATTTTTTAATAACAACTCATTACATTTGAATATTTTTGAAAAATAAAACAAAACCCATTATAACGACAACTTGCAAAATCCTTATATTGGGCTATAAGTCTATCAATTTTATGCTAGGGTACAAAAAATTGATTATAAAACTAGGACTTTATTCTTGAAGCTGGTATAAACAAAACAAGCCACTCATCCATTTTTCAAAATGGGGGGTGTAGACCCATAAAACAAAGTATCCTCAACTGGATCTTTGCCGGTTTCACGAGAAATCGACTTGGGTGCTTTGCTTGCCTTTTCAACAAATTATGGTTATTTTCTAAATCAATCTAAAGTGCTTTTTTTTAAGTTTTCTGTATAAATATTGCATGTTTTATGCTTAGCTTGTTTTATTTTATATTTATGCCATTTGTTTGTTTATTTGAGATATTTTTCAACCTTTATTATATTACCTATTAAAAGAATATATGTTTTTATTAAAATTTATGCTATTTTTTACAACTTTCCCTCAATTGAAAGTTGAATATATGTAAAACTAAAGCATAATCAAATAAGGAAATGAGAATGTAACTCTTGTTTACCTTTATTATACAAAATACAAAATACAAAACACAAAATACAATATATCAAAAAAATCAAAGAGTAACATTGTTAAGCACTGCTTGCATGTCTGCCTCATGGGGGTGAAGATGGGAATATATCTATTGAGGGTATTATCCCTGACTGACTGTGGCACTGTTGGTGACCTCTGACCTCTAATTGGGAGGGTCACTTTGCAAACAACCTTCGGAGCAGAAGAGGCACATTTCTCGTGCAGTCTGTGAAGGTTTCATTGGGACATGTCATCTTGTTTATGGAATCAAATAGGAAACATGCAAAATAAGATTTTTTTTTAAATTTAAAAAATAAGTTTCATAGTTCACTTCTAATAATTCTTTGTATTGTAAAAATGTATTGGTAAAATGCTTGACTTTGGAGATGACAGACCCCTGTTCCAGCCAGTGGTGGAGAGAAAGGATGGAAATTCAGCCTTAATTCCCCAGCTTCAGTCCGTCTGTGTTCACCCCCAAATGAGGACTAATAGTGAAAAAAATGCAAAAAAAAAAAAAATTTATATAATTTGTAATCACGTTACTTTTACTCAATCATACAGGGGGTCCTTGGTTTACGATGTCCTCGAGTTATGGTGCGTCTCATAAATTGTTTGCTTCTTTTTTGATAATTTTTTACTTACATAATGCCTCCCAAGTATAAAGCAGATTCTTCTGATGGCAGTGCTTTGCAGAAAAGGAGTCATCACCATGGAAGTGTAATTAGAGATAGTGAAACATTCAGAAAAAGGGAAAACTTTACTACTGCATTAGCATAGGTAGGTGACATAGGTGCTTGTTTAGGTCTGTTCCAACTTATGCTACAACTCAAGTTATGTCACGTCTTGAGGAACGGAACTCTGACGAAAGTCAAGGACCCTCTGTGCTTTGTTTTTCACACAGGATATGACAAAATGAAATACTAAGACAAGAACTTTAATAATGCAGAGAACAAGTATAATAGTATAAATAAGTTCTTATTTTATTTGTGAACAGCACTGAAAATTACATATATAAACAGCTGAGAAAAACAAAAACAAACTTGGATTCTTAACTGTCTATACAAAGCATTCTGCAACTTAAACAGCTAAATAACAAAAACATGGATTTTCCACCGTTATACTAACAACCTACAACTTAAAAAGGGAAATACCTACATTGTTTTCATCTGTCTATAAAAAAAAAATGCAATTTAAACACTGGAAAAAAACATAAATGGTTTTCAAAGGTCTATACAAAGTGCTTTAGAAATCTTAATGCAATAAACGTGTCAATTGAAATAATTAAGTATTCCAACTGCATGTAAAAAACAAATAACATGGTTTTCATAGGTCTACGCAATGTGATTTAAATGGTTTAATGCAATAAATGTGTCAGCTTGAAATTAATGTAGTTTTCCAATTGACTGTTTATTCAACACAGTCATCCACACAGATCTCATAAACAAACAGCTTATTTTTATGTATTTGATACTTTTTTAATGATTTTAAGGAGCTGCAACAGATTTATTAGGTTTCTTTTCTACTTTTCTGTAACTTGTCCTAAGATTAATATAGTATGCGGTTATAAAGATAAAAAACATTATCTTCATACCAGTAATATTCACACCTTAAAACTGAAATTTTAAAAAATCTGAATCTTGTAATGATAAATTTCTTAATTTAATACTCTTCTTATTTTTTGCTTATTTTGTAATTAAAATACGTCAGTATATGTTTAACTACTTGTTCAAAATTAATTTCTGAGCTGTGTTTTTTTAAATTAAACACCTACATAGTTTTTATTAGAAGCAGTTACATCCGTGTTAATAAACGACAATTGTTGAGACAAGCAATGCAGTATATGTCTGCAGTACCGGGAGATGGAGAGACGAAAATTCTTCAGGGGCATGGGTTTATCTAAAATTTTAGTGACATCTCTCTTGTACAACAGCCATGCATTAGCAATGCAGACATCTAGGCAGTGCCCAAAGATCTTCAGTGGCCAGCATCTTGAACGAAGTGGACTTTTGTACAGATGATTGAGCACCCTCGTATCAGTGGTCCAGTGATCTTCAATGCATAAGCAAGTGGCCCACACCCATGTAGATGAGGATGCCAAGGAATACAATTATATCCGATTAGTCTGTCGTGAAGGTCGTCCTGAGATTACTTTGCCTTGCATAAAGGTTCGTCTGATAGACAAGGTGGTCCAGGAGTTCCATGTCAAACATCTTTGCGAAGTACAAGAATGGGTCACTGATAATGGGCATTACTGCATGCTAAAACCGTTGTAGAGGAGGGTTACTTGTGTCCTCCTTCACCCAATTCCTTTCAACTGTGGCACCCCCCAGCGTCAGTGCCAACCTCCTCCTCTTGTTCCTATATCCCTCCTCCTATTCTGCTACTTCTGCTGTTGGGTTGAAACTTCGATGCTTATAACCTGCAAAAACAAAGAGAAAAAACTTTCAATTTCTATAAATAAACACAGTAATACAAAACACACTCACACAATCTCTCTCTCTCTCTCTCTCTCTCTCTCTCTCTCTCTCTCTCTCTCTCTCTCTCTCTCTCTCTCTCTCTCTCTCTCTCTCTGATGAAACACAAAAATACAAAACACACTCACACAACCTCTCTCTCTCTCTCTCTCTCTCTCTCTCTCTCTCTCTCTCTCTCTCTCTGATGAAGCAAAGAAATACAAAACACACTTACACAATCTCTCTCTCTCTCTCTCTCTCTCTCTCTCTCTCTCTCTCTCTCTCTCTCTCTCTCTCTCTCTCTCTGATATATATATATATATATATATATATATATATATATATATATATATATATATATATATATATATATATATATATATATATATATATATATATATATATATATATATATATATTATGAACAGCAATAAACTTTCCTGCAAATAAAAAAAGAAAAGCAACATGAGCATAAGTGCCACAAATGAAATTACTATTTACCTCTTTGTTTCTTCCTACGAGGTGATAGAATTTCCTCCTCTTTTTTTTTTTTTTTTAAGAGTGTGACACCGGGATAGGCAGAAACTGCCCTCATCAACAAAGGCCCGGCCACGAGAAAATACCAAGACGAAGGAAAAGAAAAAGGTTAAGGGCAAGGCAGAGATGAGGTAATGTCACACAAAGGAAAACGACAGACAGAAAAAAAACAGTCAAAGTAAAGAGGACCCAGAGATATGGAGGACTAGGCTCTGAGATGACGATAGATCTGCTTTTTGAAGGATGAAAGGTCATAAGAACTAGGAAAGACAGAAGGAGGAAGAGAGTTCCAGAGTCTGGAGGTAGATGGGAAGAAGCAGTCGCTGCACCGACCAATCCGCGAGCTACAAATCTCGACACAGTACCTGTGAGATGAGGCCGCTTGGCGAGTGTTACGCGGCCTCGGCAGTGGAGGAGGGATGCAACTCGCCAACTCATCAGAGCAGCGATGGAAGTAGTAGCGATAGAAAAGCGAAAGGGAAGATACCTTAAAGCATCGTCAGCTAGGGCAGCTTCTACGTACTGCTGATAATCAGGATCATTGTCCACATCATCAGTATCAATTTTGATGTCTGCAGGATTGTCTTCGTCACTCTCGTTGGGGTCAGTGGGGAAGAACTCCTTAATTCCACCATAGAAGAGTCTAGTCTGAAAGATAAAAAAATGATCAATTATCAAGAAATAATGAGCCAGCGAATAATAATGATAATCAGATTTGGTTATCAATATTATCATTACATATTTATGCTATAATAATTATGTAATTATTCCCTAATTATTCAATAATCATTAAAAATATTTAAAAAAAATAATTTCATGGTTTTGAATATTATATAAAATTTTTGAATAGCCTAAAATATCACTAGGATAGTCAAAATGTATACTAGAAAATTCCTAAACATTCTATTCATTTATATGAGTACGTTAACTAATGTTAAAAATTAATGTACTTTAGAAATCGTGGTTTACTGTATATCATGCGCAACAGCCGTTGAAGGATGTTTGAACTAAAATACGTTTTCCCGTGAAACTGATTTTAAGCCGGTACCGGCTGTACAAGTTTTTCTTTTTTTTCACATTATGTTTTTATAGGCTTAGCAGTCATAAAAACTTTTCTGGATTATCTCAAGATGATCACAAACTATTTAGCTATGAAAAAAATAATATTTCAAGAACTTATCTCCATTTCTCGGGTCTCTGTAGCTACAAAATGAGGAGTGTCTCGACGTAGATCTGCTCAATTTGCCGTCAAAACATAGTATGCTCTCTTGTAGGAGAACGTGAGAGGAAACTGTGAGGAATATCAAGCCCAAACTGCGTGCAGCAAAGCCAAGACGTGCTGCTATTGGCTGAAGGTGATGTGAGCACAATTGAGACATTTGATTGGCGTTGGCATGTCGCCAAATATGGCGAATTAAGCCCCCTGTTCAGGCCCTTTACCTGCTACTGGGTTAGGAAATAAATACAAATAAGAAAGCAATCAGAATAAATAATAAGAAACAATAATATATAATTATACCTAAACTCACACATTTCCTTTTCCCATAAAAATAAAATAAACTATTTTCAAAATATTCAAGTGGTTATAATTATAATACTAGTTAACTTTATAAATCTAACTATTCTGGCGGTTTAATAGTTCTACCAGACCTACGAAGGGGTACTGGTTCTGGCACTGTCATGGGGGCATGCATGGAGTTATCAGAACTCTCAACTATGCTATTAGGATGTATAACATTGCTCTCTGGTTCTTTAATCACATCAGAATTTCATGTAAGAGTAGTTGGAATTGAAGGTAAAATTGGCTTACAAGTAACACAATAATTCTGATGATTACAGGGAAAAATTGCATTCTTCAACACTAGGAGTAAATCTAGGCATAAGTTGGTCGGAATGTCTTTCCCAAACTATATTGCCAAAATTTTTAAGTTGTACTTTGTAGATATGAACACCAAGTACCTCTAAGATTTTACCTTCTAACCAAGGCTTACCTTGACTACAGTTTTTGACAAAAACTACATCGTCTGCATTATAAACTGATTTTTCAAATTTGCATTCTTTCTGCAGTGCCTTCTCCCTTATTTCTAGGTATAATTTTCTCTACAGTTCCCCGAAAGTTACTGTTAAACATCATATCAGCTGGAGCCTTCCCAGTGAAGGAATATACAGCTCTTCTATGATTATACAAAAACCTACATACTCTGGTATTAATTTCCCATCAGTTAATATACTTAGACTCTCTTTGAAAGTTTTCACTGCCCTTTCAGCTAAGCTGTTAGAAAATGGGTTATAAGGAGCAGATGTAATGTGTTTAATGTCAATCTTCCACTGAAAAAACTCCATCTCCTCAGACATAAAATAAGGGTCATTGTCAGGAACAATTATTTCTGGAATCCAAAATTACAAAAACTCTGCCTTAACTTAGCAATAGTTACTGCTGATGTGGTAGATCCAATAACATGAACATCCAAAAGTTTTGTGTGGGAATCTACAATTCTAAAAAAATAAGTCTCCAATTGGACCAGCAAAGTACGTATGTAACCCACACCAAGGTTTCCCAGTTTCTGGCCAAGATAATACCGCTGACTGTGAAGTCTGGAAATATTTAATACAAATATCGCAAGATTTAGTTATTTCTGAAAATTCCTGGTTCAGTTTGGGCCACCAAATCCAATTACGTGCTTTTGCTTTCATTGCATTGATATTGTTATGACCTACATGCAGCTGTTCTAGTATTGTGCTGCGCATATCAACAGGTATAATTAACGGTTCCAGTACAATAGAACACCATCATAAATGCTTAAATCTGATTTGACAACAGAGTAATCAGACAATATATCATTCATCCAACCCAATTTCACACCTTGAAAAACCTTACTTAAAACTGGGTTATTTCTAGTCCAAATATTAAAATTTTCAAAAGAAATTTCTTGATTACTCAAAGCTTCTGTAACATGAACATATTCATTAGGGGTACTAGAAGCCAAACTAGAATCCAGCACTGGCAACAGACTGAGTGCATCCGCAACAACGTTTTCTTTTCCTGCTTTAAAATTTAAATCATAATCGTACTGTGACAAAAGCAAAGCCCATCGTTGCACTCTAGCGTATGCATTTACAGGAATCTGTTTGGTTCTACCAAACAATCCAAGTAATGGCTTGTGATCAATACTAATAATAAATTTATGACCCAATAAAAAATATTTAAATTTGCTTACAGCATAGACCAAAGCCAGAGCTTCCTTGTCTAACTGGGATTAATTTAATTCTGCAGATGATAACTTTTTACTAGCATACTAGTCTAGTTTTTCGATACCATGCATTTCCTGCATCAAACGCAGCCAACGCCCACCAAAGATGTATCTAGCTCTACAATTACTGGACTATATCCATAAAAGCTAGCAAGAAATTCTAACTTGGATAACTCTGCTTTGACCTTACTGATAGCATTAGCTTCTACAGAAGACCATTTAAATTTGGCACCCTTCTTCAACAAATCATATAAGGGAGACAAAGTACTAGAGAAATTCTTTACAAATCTGCTATAATAGGAAATCATACCCCAATGGCATTGTACATCACTGACAGACTTTGGAAGGGGTGCTTCCAAAATAGCTTCAAGTTTTTCGGGTGAAGGCTTAATTCCATCACCAGAAATGAGATAGCCTAAATACTCAAGAGAATCAGTACTCAAAACAGTTTTCTATTTATTTATAGCTACATTGTGCTTTTGGAATGCTCTCAAAATTCTGCCTAGTCTTTCATCATACTCTTTTTGTGCTTGTCTTCCAACAAGAATATCATCTAAAAAGGCTACAACACCATCAATATTCATCAAAATCTGAGAAATAAATCTTTGAGAGATAGCTTGTTTTGTTGCCAAACCAAAAGGAAGTCTTTAATATTTAAAAAGATTTTTATGAGTATTTACTACAAGAAGCATTTCGCTTTCATCCTCAACTGGTAATTGCAAGTATGTATTTGCAAGATCAATTTTAGAAAATATATTACTCTTACCAACTACTGATAGAATCTCATTTATCCTTTGAGGTGGGTATTTATCACAAACAATGTTTTGATTCAACTCTTTAAAAGCTCCACAAATCCTCATAGATTTCTTATCTGCTTTTTATACTGGAACAATGGGAACTGCCCAATCACTAAAACTTACAGGCTCTATAATGTCATCAGACACCAATTTATCTAAAGTATCCTATACTACTTACTTATAAGGAAACGGCACTGTTCTAGCCCTCTGAAATTTTGGTACTGCATTGCCTTTAAGATTAATCTTAGCTACTATGCTCGTAATTGGCAATTTTGAATCAGCCGAAAATTTATCTAGCTGAGCTCTAGCACCCATTACACTGTTTATTAGTTTATTTTCACAATCAACAACATCTGTCAAAGCAATTCCAATCTTAGACATTAAATCCCTACCACACAAGCTTGGGTTATAATTTTCAACAACATAAACTCCTTGTCTTATACTGAAATCATTATAAACAACATTCACATAAACTTTACCCATGACATTAACATTACTGTTTCTATAAGCTTTCAGTTTTTTTTTATTACAGTTCTGTATAGGTAAAGCTAATCATTGAAACCACTTGCAACCTAAAGTAGAAACTCCAGCACCACTATCAACTTCATATGGAATTTCTTTACCATTTAAGTGTATATTAATCTTGGTTATTACAGTAGGGTTATTTTCTACACTCAAAATCCTGTTTTCTTTCCCTAGCGGAGGAGATTCATTTAAACTTAATAACTGATTACAATCACTATATTCCTCAAGTAGGGTTTTTCAAAGACTGCATTAGCTTTTTTTCTTACCCTTTCTGTTTTTTTTCTGACAAAGTGGCATGGCTGGTTCTTTCCGTCACCATTTATTTTGGTTCTCGGAACTCTGAGAAAACTTAGAACCCTGAGAAACATCCTTATTAAAGCAATAAAAATTTTCCAAGTGTTCTTTTTTGTTACACACTGAACAAAAAAGATGAGAAAAGCGACAATCCTCCCTATGGTGAGGGTAACCACAATGTCAGCAGCTTGCATCTCTTCTACCATTAGGAGTAGGCCTAGGTCTATTTGAATTACTATTCAAAGCATTCACTTGAGTAGGAAGTTTTTCACCACAAAAATCTTTTTCAAAATTTAATATTCTGTCCTATGTGGCAGAAATAGTCATTCCTTGGGAGTTTAGATTTTAAGCTGCTATATTATAAATATATACTTCTGATTCAATAGCTTGCAAACCCTAGCATCAAACTAATTGCCAAAATTACAGTCTTTGGCAAGTGCTATGAGATCAGCATAAAGATTACGCAGATTTTCACCAAGTTTCTTTTTTATTTGCTGAAATTGTATTAAGCTTCTGTGATAAGAAGGCTTGACAATAAAATGACCTTCCAAAATCTCTACTAAATCAGAAAAATTCTTGAGATGAGGCATATCTGGGACACAGAGACTAGCTAGAGTGCTATATGCTTCACTTCCTAAAACAAATAGGCAATTTTTCTATTTAGTACTTTCAGTTATACCATTGTGGGCAAAATGTGCCTCAAGCATGGACATCTACACATCAAAGTTCATTAGTTTGGGATCAAGAGGCTCAATTTTGGCATTGGTGCTAGCCATGGTTAGCATAGGTAACAGATGAAGTATTTTTCAAAATCAACAAAAGCCAATCTTCATTACCTCAATCCACGTAGGCCTAGTAGACTAATAGGAGCAATAGGCAGCATAGGATAGCCTAGGAAAAATTTGCTGGTTTCACGCCTACCGATAGCCTAGCATAGGCTTTAGAAATCCTACTAATCTCTTGAAAATCGGAGGTCATAATCAGTCAAAAGCAGCTTCAAAGCTTTGAGATTCAAGCCAGACAGCTCGTCTACAAAAATATTGGATCCTAAGTCTATTAATTTTACGCTAGGGTACAATAAAATAGATTAAAAAGCAAGGGCTTTATTCTTGAAGCTGGTATAAACAAAACAAGCCACTCATCCCAACATCAACAATAGACGAATCAAGTATAAGTACAATAATATCAAAACAAGAAAATTAAGCTCAATTTAATAGGAAATAAATACTAATAATAAAGCAATCAGAATAAATAATAAGAACCAATAACAAATAATATACCTCAGCTCTCACAATTTACATTTAAAGAATTCCAATATATCACATTTTAAGAGGTCCATGAATCATATATTCAGACAAAACGCCAGTGTTGAAGAGAAGTGTCATGGAATTTTATCTTTTCATATAACAATTAGTACTCACAAGTACATCGTGTGATTATTAATAAATGAAAGAATCCCAATTATTATATTAACCATGAA
>JAXCGZ010000041.1:25000-35000 GCA_037179515.1 Halocaridina rubra
TATAAATACAGTAATTTTAGGGGTATAAGTTTGTTGAGTGTGGTAGGAAAAGTGTATGGTAGGATACAGGTTAATAGGATTAGGGATAAGACAGAAAATATGATCGCGGAAGTGCAGACTAGTTTTAGGAGAGGTAGAGGTTGTATAGATCAGATTTTTATAGTTAGGCAGTTATGCGAGAAATATTTAGCAAAGGGTAAGGATGTGTATTTTGCATTTTTGGATCTGGAGAAAGCGTATGATAGAGTTGATAGAGAAGCAATGTGGTATGTTTTGAGATTATATGGAATTAATGGTAAATTGTTGCATGCAGTGAAGAGTTTTTATGAAAGGAGTAAAGCTTTTGTTAGGGTAGGGAATGAAGTAAGTTGTTTCCAGTGAGCGTGGGACTGAGACAGGGATGTGTGATGTCACAATGGCTGTTCAATTTGTATATTGATGGAGTCGTAAGAGAGATGAATGAGCGAGTGCGTGGTCGAGGTTTAAGAATGGTAGATGGGGATGATAACGAGTGGGAGCTGAATCAGCTGCTGTTTGCAGACGATACTGATGTGGTGGCAGATTCAGAGGAGAAGCTGTGTCAGTTAGTGTCAGAATTTTGAATGGTGTGTGAGAGAAGGAAGTTGCAAGTGAATGTGGGAAAGAGTAAGGTTATGAGGCGTGCAAGAAATGAGGATGGTGCTGGATTGAATGTTATGTTGAATGGAGAGACACTTGAGGAAGTTGATCAATTTATGTATTTTGGCTCGGTTATACCTGCAAATGGTGGAGTGGAAGCAGATGTGTGTCACAGAGTGAATGAAGGATGTAAAGTGTTGGGTGCTTTGAAAGGAGTGATGAGGAATAGAGGGTTGGAAATTAATATTAAGAAAGTTTTGTATGAGAAAGTGGTTGTGCCAACCGTGATGTATGGATCAGAGTTATGGGGTATGAAAGTAAGTGAGAGACGGAAACTAAATGTGTTTGAGATGAAATGCCTGAGGAGTATGATTGGTGTATCTAGGTTGGATAGGGTTAGGAATGAAGTGGTGATAGCAAGAATGGGAGTGAGGAGAGAAATTGCAGGCAGCGTAGATATGAATGTTCTGAGGTGGTTTGGCCATGTGGAGAGGATGGATGATGAAATATTACTGAAAATAGGTGATGAATGCGAGAGTTGATGGAAGAAATGCCAGAGGGAGGCCTAGGTTTGGGTGGATGGATGGAGTAAGGAGAGCCCTGAATGATACGAGGATGGATGTGAGGGAAGCAAGTGAGCGTGCTAGGAATAGGAATGAGTGGCGAGCGATTGTGAAAGCAGCTCTGATGGGCATCTGCTTTTACTACGTGGCTACATCTTACAGAGGTAGCCCTGTGGTAAGGGCAGTAGGGGAGTTGGCATTATTAAGCGAAACAGGTTGTGGAAGAGAACCTAGCCACTGAGGGGGGCAAGCCAGCCTCATCTTGGTGTTGGTCCCAAGCCCGGGTAGATGGGGAGGGTTGGCGTCAAAAAAGGCATCCTACCATAAAAATTTTGCCAAAACCAAAACATGGCCAGTACAGATAACAAGAATAATCACCATACTAGGGTGTTCTTCTTAGGCGACGCGTTGGGGCTTTGCCTGACCCCTCCGGAAAGGCAGTAAGGGCTACCCAGTCATGGGCAGGCTAGGTTAAAGAGGCAAGCTCGAGGGGGAGTGTCAGTGGTGGTGCTGCGGGTGGGCACTCTTAATGTGGGGACAATGACTGGGAAGGAGCGAGAATTGGTGGACCTGATGGAGAGGAGGAGAAATGGAGTGCTGTGTGTGCAGGAGACCAGGTGGAAAGGAAATAAGGCGAGGGAACTGGGTGAGGGTTGCAAATTGTTCTATAGTGGAGCAAATGAGGACAGGAGGAATGGCGTAGGAATAATACTATCCAAAGACCTGAAGGAAAGCTTACTTGGTGTGAATAGAAAGAGTGACAGAATTATGAGTTAAAAGCTGGGACTGGGAGAAACGGTAGTCAATGTGGTATGTGCCTATGTCCCACAAACTGGTTGTACAGCGGAGGTGAAGGATGCATTTTGGGAGGAGATGGACCAGGAGCTTAGAACAATTCCTATAAGGGAGAGGGTAATTTTGGAAGGAGATCTAAATTGCCACTTGGGAATTGGGAGGGCTGGAATAGGTAGAGTTCATGGGGGCTGGGGGATGGGCGAGAGAAATGAGGGGGGAGAGAGAGTGATTGATTTTGCAGTGGTATCTGATCTGGCATTGGTCAACACATTCTTTGAGAAAAAGAAAAACAGATTGATTACATACTGTAGCGGTGGAAGGGAGAGCCAGATAGATTTATTGTTGTGTAGGAGAGACCATACGAAGGAGATTAGCAACTGTGAAGTAATAAATGGTGAGAGTGTGGCAGTGCAACATAGGCTAGTAGTAACTGATTGCAGGTTCAGGAAATGTAGGAATAGTATGAAGCCGTGGATGGACCCAAAGAAAAAGTGGTGAAGATTGAAAGATGCAGAGCTGAGAGCTATGTTTAAGGGAAGAGTGTTGGAAGTGATAAGCTTGCATGAAGATGTGCAAGAATGGTGGACAGAGAATAGTAAGGTGACTTTGAGGGTTGGTGAGGAGGTACTTGGAAAGTCATTAGGAAGGAAACCCCCATATGATAAAGAGTCATGGTGGTGGAATGAGGAAGTGCAAGAATGAGTGAAGAACAAGAAAGAAGCTAAGAAAAAGGCAGATTTATCAGGCTTGGAGCAGGATAAAGAAGAGTACAAGCAGGCAAAGAAGGAGGCAAGGAGAGCAGTAGCAAAAGCAAAGGCAGAGAAATTGAATGAAGTCTATGAAGAGCTGGAAACACCAGAAGGAGAGAAGAAAATATGGCGAATTACCAAGGCCCGAGATGCTGCAACCAAGGACTTGACCCAAGTAAGACAAATAAAGGTTAACTATGGAGTAGTTCTAGCAGAAGAGGATGAAATAAAAAGCAGATGGGAAACTTATTTTGAAGGATTACTAAATGAAGAGAACCCAAGAGCAGTATTTGAAAATGGACTTCCAACTGAAGCAGTTACAACAACAGTGGCTAGAAGAGAGGTAGAGTGGGCAGTAAGGAAAATGAAAAATGGAAAGGCAGCAGGACCTGATAAGATGCCAGTGGAGGTATGGAAGAGTCTTGGAGAGGAAGGCATAGATATCTTGTGGGACTTAATGCAAAAGATCTTTAGTCAGGAAAAGATGCCAGAGGAATGGAGAGGAAGCTTAATCATCCCAATCTATAAAGGGAAGGGAGACATTCAGGAGTGTGGAAACTATAGAGGTATAAAGTTGTTAAGTCATACTATGAAGATATGGGAGAAGATCATGGAGAGGAGACTCAGAGAGGTAACGACTATTGGCGATGAACAGTTTGGCTTCATGCCTGGAAGAGGGACAATGGATGCCATATTTGCCTTGAGAAAAATGATGGAAAAGCATAGGGAGAAACGGAAAGGACTGCATATGGTCTTTATTGACCTGGAAAAGGCATATGATCGAGGTGTGGAGGTGTATTAGAGAAAAGGGAGTCCCCGAGAAATATGTAAGAATCATTCAAGATATGTATGAGAGGGCAGAGGCAAATGTTAAGAGCAGTGTGGGCGTGACAAAAAGTCTCTCAGTAAATGTTGGTCTGCATCAAGGGTCTGCTTTGAAGCCATATCTATTTGATCTGGTCTTGGATGTAGTGACCCAGGGTATTAGAGATCAGTCTCCATGGTGTATGCTCTTTGCAGATGACATTGTACTGTGTAGCAACAGACGAGAGGTAGTGGAGGAGAAGCTTGAGGAGTGGAGAAGAGTGATGGAGGATAGAGGACTGAAAATCAGCAGGAAGAAGACAGAGTACTTGAGGTTGAGAGACGATGAGGATGGGGAGGTCAATTTGCAGGGGAAGGTGTTGAAAAGAATTGAAAAGTTCAAGTATTTGGGATCAACAGTAGCAGAGGATGGTGACCTAGAGTCAGAAATAACCCACAGAATACAAGCGGGATGGAGTAACTGGAAGAAAGTGTCTGCGGTGCCGTGCGGCAGGAGAATAGGGATCAAGTTTAGGGGTAAAGTGAATAAGACAGTTGTGAGACCTGCGATGATATATGGAGCAGAGACATGGACAATAAAGAAGACACAAGAGAAAAAACTGGATGTGGCAGAGATGAGGATGTTGAGATGGATGTGTGGGGTGACAAGAAGCGATAAGATCAGAAATGAGGTAATTAGAGGTACCTCAAAAGTTAGAGAAATATCAGATAAGATACAAGAAAGTACACTAAGATGGTATGGTCATGTCGTTAGGAGGGATGAACAGTATGTTGGGAGGAGGGTGATGGAAATGGATATACAGGGTAGGAGAAGGCGAGGGAGACCAAAGCGTAGGTGGATGGATTGCATCAATGACGACCTGAGGTCTAAAGGTTTGTTGGGTGATGAGGTATGGGACGGAAAGAAATGGAGAAAACTGGCCAGAAACATTGACCCCACGTAAAAGTGGGAAAAGATGTAGACGAAGAAGAAGAAGAGAAGAAGACAGGTTGCGGAAGAGCCGGGAGGATGGGCTGTGGCACTCCAGCAGTGCCATCTGAACGGTCGTAAGCTCCTTCGTCATTGTCCATAGAGCAAAGTAATTCCCTTATTTTTTTTTTATGTCGCCTACCCCCCAATTCAAGCGGGAAACAGCCAAGGTAGATAGATAGATAAAAGAATTCAGCTAGATCTTATGCTGAATTTCAAATGGTTAACCTTTTGCAGTGTAATTAGCTTTTTTGTATAGGTGTCTCCTCTAGCTCTTCGGTGTCTGACTCAAACTCGTCATCATCAAACAAAGGAAACGGTTGTGCGATATTCTTTTGATCGTTTCTTGCGAGCTATCACATTTTTTTATGACCATGCTGTGAGGATAGTGGAAAATCTTGTCATTACTTAGCTTTCTAATTTCTATTTTATCTATATTATCTGTAGGATTTTGTAGGGACCTATGTATAGTAGGGACATTTTATTTTGGCAGTTGATTTTCTTTACATAGACTCTATCCACTACCTTTATTTCATGCCTTTTTGTTTTATGTCTTATGTCATAGTCCCTGGCAAACCTCTCCTTTTGTGTGTCAAGAATGGCCGCTGTATGTTTACATGTCTTTCTGGCCGTATATAATACGAATGTTCTGAGGCTCTTGACATCGCATACCACCAACAGCTTTTGTAAGGCGAAAGTGTCCGAAGGGAGCTTAGGGTCCTCCCCAAACACTAGGAAATAAGGGGAGTCATCTATCAACATATGATAAGCGAAATTTAGAGCTTGTTCTGTTTGTTTCAATTTCAAGTTCCATCCTTGGGAGTCAGAGGCTGCGAGCTGTCATAATAGTATCATGATGGAAGCATTCCTTCTCTCTAGTAACCCGTTAGCTTGTGGTCTGTAGGCTTGAATTGCAACATGATCCACCTTGGCCAAATTAAATAATAATGAGAAAATTTCATGCATAAATTTGGGTCCATAATCAGTTAAAATCTCTCTTGGAAATCCGAAAAGCTGTGTGAACTGGTGTATGGCCACTGCTGCCGAGACAGCGCTCTTATCCTTCATTATTTGCATAAAGGTATACCTTGTACATTCGTCTGTGAGCACAAAGATGTCACATAGCCATCATACGATAGGGGACCTATCAAATCACAGCGAACTAACTCCCAATTGAAACTACACCTCGGCCATATATAGGATAGGATAGGGTAGGAGGGGATAAAAGAAGGGGTATATAGGATATAAAGGAAATACGTTGATTCTTAAAGCAAATACGTAAATGACATACCATTATGTAATTAACAACGTCTTCATACATAACCTACTAGTAAATAAAAAAAAAATATCCTATATGTTTTCTCTAATTGCAAATGGCCTGCAGTGTGGTTCATGCGACACAGCAAAAAGGGTTGATTTTGAAAGACCTTTGGGAATATCACCGCTAATCCCCCCCTCTTTATTCTTTTCTTTACAAACTCGATACAGTATTCCTCCCTCAATTGCGAAGTTATTAATTCTACACTATATCCTAAAGGGAAATTCACAGGGTATCCATTGTAAGTATTTCTTTACCTCCCCCTAAACTCTATCCTTAACCTGTTCTTTTACGAGCATCACTCAATTCCACTCATAAGCAGCCCCTCTCTTTCATCCAAGTCGGCTGCTCCCACTCTCTCTCATTTAACCCAGAAGGTAAGCGACTGTACTCATAGAGCTTATTATTTATGGAGAAAGCAGTCTTGACTTTACTAATCTCTTCTAAGACTACCTGCTGGTACCCATCAAGTAAATCGAGGATAGTAAAATACCTAGCTCCGCTGGCGTAACATAATACATCCTCTGTTACAGGTAGGAGGAATCGATCCCCTTGGGTAATTAAACTTAGTTTACAAAAATCTACACACAAAGACTACCATCCTTCCTTTTTACTACAACAATGGGGTCATTTTATAGTCTCTTAGATGAATTAATCACTCCCTTTTTTCCTAGATCATCTACCAAACTCTCTAGTTTCACTTCGTATACTATGGAGGTTCGATAGGGTCTTACAAAGGTGGTGGCATGGTAACCTGTGTTAATGTCTAAGGAAAAAGGATGCACTTACCAAGGGGGACTGAATTTAAGGAAAAAAACACCATGATATTCGGCTATGAGATCAATCAAGAAAGCAGAATGTTCAGCATCACTCAAACTTCTTGCTAACGCCTGCCAATTTGCAATATACCCCGGGTCATTTACGACCCCATTTACATTAACTATAACACTGACTTATATCATCTATTTCAGCAATATAGCCAGATTGACACACATGACCTTTAACTTTGCAACTATCTGGGGTTATCAAGAACTTACTAGGGAAATAACCGACATATTGACCCACATATTTAACAAATAAATACCGTCCTACTGGCATAGACCGTGAGGTAATGCCTACCAGAATACATGCAGTACCGTTCTCGATTACTTCTTCCCGGTGAATTACAATATAACTAGCCTTCCCGTCCTTCAGAAAGCATGCAAATACAGAAGTGCTGGCGGAGAAAAGCAGCTATCTCATTATTTATGGTCACTGTAGTTCTCCCCTGCTTATTAACAATATTTACTCTTATATTTACCATGTCCTTATATCCAATTATTTCCTTTGCCTTTTCAATACCTAACCTACGTAGCACAAGAAATGCACACCTGAATTTAGATGGACACCCCTCAAATGCAATTACTTGATTTACTACTTCTTTAATTCTAACATAATTAGGGATATCAGTACTTACAGTAGCTATTAGTACAACACAAGCAAGTTTAGTAAAGGTTCAACAATTATACTTCAATCAATTAATGATAGAGCAGAATCTGTATTTATTAAAGCAAACAAAGTCATCCGTACATTTTTTTTTTAACATATATTTTGAAACACGTCGTGTTATTCTCTCAGAGGGACAGTCTGGCGATATATAACCAGACCCCAAACAGTTAAAACAAATCCCACTAGGGTGCAACGTCCTTATGCACCCGCCTATTCACTTTATGCCCCAGGCTGTGGCATTTCTCGCATCTTCCCACTTCTATGCCTCTCATCCTTGGTCCTCCACCATTCACCATCGATGCTAGGGGTATCGCTGTCACATCCAGGAACCTCTCCTGCTCTATTTTCCCACTGAGAGAATAGGCAGGGTGCCTCTCGAACCAGTTTGATAACAGCTTCACCATTTCAGGTTATGGTTCCTTGAGTTAAGCAAAAAATCACACTTAGCTGGAGGTGGTGTTTTGTAAAGCACTTTTCACAGCACTATGGCACACATAAACACATCTGTGATAGCACTCACCGAGTTAGTGAAGGATTTGATCCTCTTCACATGTCAACTCAATTGTTCTCTGCATCTTCAGGTACAATGCTTTTATTTTATGAATTTGAGTTTCGTCAGACTAGCGCACGATGAAATAATTAGTGAATCGTGCTTTAAATTCCTCCCAATTCATAATATTCAACCACTTATCTTCCCCCACTGTGTCATGCAATTCCTGTGCATCTCTGTACTACTTCATTTATGTGGTACTCTGTACATCTCATTCATGGCGAAAGCTGTTTGAGGAATTCTGCCACAGGGAACATGACTGGGTGTTCAAGACCTTTCATGTATATGTGACAATTTTTAATTTGGAACCCTTTCCCTACAGGCATTGGGATAGGGTATAACCTGCTGTGCTTCCTCTATCCTTCCATCTTAGTCTCGTGTTGCATTTCCGTTTGGGACTGCATACTGTTCATCGGAGTCTGAGACTAAGTATGGTATTGGTCTCCGCCTATGTCTTGCCCGTGTGACCCTTTCTCCCGATAATGTGACACTTTTGATATAGGTGTCCGTGTAGCCTCCATTGGTGTTACCACCGACTGCTTTTTCTCTCCCCAACAATCAAGCCTCTGGTGTTTTAACACCTCTTCCAGCTCGAGGATTTTGGAAAATTTTTCTTCTTCCGGTATTGCTTATGGTATGGTGATTAATGAAAAGAAGACAAAGTATTTTGTTGTTAATGGAAAAGACAGAGATAAAGCATCAATAGTGATAAACAACATAAAAATAGATTACTGTAAAAAGTATCTGTACTTAGGTGCATGGTTTACTGATGATGCAAATATGCACTCAGTACTTAAACAGCATGAAATCGATGGTACGGCAACAGTCAATGAGCTTAGTATATTCTGCATAAATAACATGAGTATGCCCTATGCATATAAGGTTAAAGTTTTTAAAGCTGTTTTGAGTTCTTCACTTTTGTATGGCTCTGAGAGTTGGTTCACAAGTAATTTAGCTTGCATGGAAAAACTTTATAACAGGGCAGTAAAGTGTTTATTGGGAGTGAGAAACAGCACTCCAATATCCTTATGTTTAATAGAAAGTGGTTTGGAAACTTTAGTACATGAAGTTAATGAAAGAAGAAGGGGATTTTTAACCAAACAAATGCAACAGGTTAACAATGAAGAACCTTTCTATGTGGTATTTGACATCTGCAGACGGGAAAATACACCTGGTTATCAATTCTTAAATTCATATATTGCAAATAATGTGGAAGCTTCTGCTCTAAGTGGAATAAAATCTGTAGTACTGAATAAACCCGAAGGTGCCACAAAATATCTTACATATAGACAAATTTTAAATAGTCAGTTGACAGTACATAAAGTGTATAGTAGCAAAGAGTTTGTACCAGATTATTTGCGAATGGCATTCACAAGGTTAAGAGTAATGTCTCATGAGTTGCGTGTAGAGACTGGAAGGTGGAGCAGAACACCAAGAGAAATGAGAGTATGTGCTTGTGATCAAATGGCAGTTCAGAGTGAAGAACATGTGCTAATTGAGTGTCCTTTCCCCCAACCAGTGAGACAAAAATATAATATGTTAAACTATCTGAGTGTCCAATCACTTTTGAATGAAGAGCTTCATATTACCGAGTTGTGTCAGTATATTTATGAAGTAATAAAGTTGTACAGATAAGGAAGAGGTTCAACCTTGTAATGAGGAAAGCATTGATATTCTGTATGTATAGGTTAATTTGTAATATTTGAATGTATTCTATTCTTCTAACTGTATTTCAGAATTAGGCATTAAGATAAATATGATTATTTACTTTTGTTGGTAAGTTTGTGAGAATATTTGTATTGTTCTTTAGGCTAAGATTTTTTTGATTGACAAAATATTGTTTCTATTACTTATGCTATTTTTTGCAAAAAGAAAAAAAATTATATATTTTTGTAATACTTTTGTAATATTTTGTCAATAAACTATATATATATATATATCCTGTATTTTTCTTCTTGCCGCATGAGTCTCCACTGGCATATAAATGCTTGACTTCACGATGCTTCCGACGTGGGATCGTAATCTGTAGCCACCAATGAAGTATAAATCTTACACTTCTGCCAGGAATCAGTCGTGGGTGAAGAAATAAGCGATGTCGATAAACACTGCATTTATCTGGAAGGT
>JAXCGZ010000041.1:45000-50000 GCA_037179515.1 Halocaridina rubra
GAATCCACCCTTATAGCTTATGTCTGCTATACTTAGGGATGAACGCATTCTACCTGAATGCCACTGTGTTCATATTACAGATTCCCCAACCTCGCTCGTGGCTTCATTTTAACATTTAATTCAATTTAAAATCTCATTCGGGTCATGCAAAAACCAAGCAAGCATATTACATATGTGAAAACATGAATTATTTTTTGCCCTGACCGGTACTCGAACCTAGGACTTATAATTACTAAGTCAAGGCGCTACCAACTACACACCACAGAAGGTAAAAATGGAATCCAACCTTATAGCTTATATCTGCTATACTTAGGGATGAACACATTCTATCTGAATGCCACTAAGTTCATATTACAGATTCCCCAAACTCACCTCGTGGCTTCATTTTAGCATTTAATTCAATTCCCAATCTCTTTCGGATCATACAAGATATAAGCTATAAGGTTGGATTCCTTTTATACTTTCTGTGGTGTTTAGTTGGTAGCGCCTTGACTTATTATTTATAAGTCCTAGGTTCGAGTCCCGGTCTGGGTAAAAAATTATTCATGTTTTCACATATGTTATGTGCTTGCTTGGTTATTGTTTGACCCGAATGAGATTGGGAATTGTGTTAAATGCTTAAATGAAGCCACGAGTGAGGTTGGGGATTCTGTAATATGAACAGAGTGGCATTCATATAGAATGCGTTCATCTCTAAGTATAGCAGATATAAGATTTAAGTTTGGATTCCTTTTATACCTTCTGTGGTGTGTTGTTGGTAGCGCCTTGACTTAGTAATTATAAGTCCTAGGTTCGAGTCCCGGTCAGGGTAAAAAATATGATTCATATTTTCACATATGTAATGTGCTTGCTTGGTTGTTGCATGACCAGAATGAGATTGGGAATTAAATTAAATGCTAAAATGAAGCCACGAGTGAGTTTGGGGAATCTGTAATACGAACTTAGTGGCATTAAGATAGGATGCGTTCATCCCTAAGTATAGCAGATATAAGGTTTAAGGTTGGATTCCTTTTATACCTTCTGTGATTTGTAGTTGGTAGCGCCTTGACTTAGTAATTATAAGTCTTTGGTTCAAGTCCCGGTCGGGGTGAAAAATGATTCATGTTTTCACATATGTAATGTGCTTAATTGGTAATTTCATGGCCCGAATGAGATTGGGAATTGAATTAAATGCTAAAATGAAGCCACGAGTGAGGTTGGGGAATCTGTAATATGAACATAGTGTCATTCAGATAGAATGCGTTCATCCCTAAGTATAGCAGATATAAGCTATAAGGTTGGATTCCTTTTATACCTTCTGTGGTGTTTAGTTGGTAGCGCCTTGACTTAGTATTTATAAGTCCTAGGTTCGAGTCCCGGTCTGGGTAAAAAATGATTCATGTTCTCACATATGTAATGTGCTTGCTTGGTTATTGTTTGACCCGAATGAGATTGGGAATTGAATTAAATGCTTAAATGAAGCCACGAGTGAGGTTGGGGATTCTTTAATATGAACATAGTGGCATTCATATAGAACGAGTTCATCCGTAAGTATAGCAGATATAAGCTATAAGGTTGGATTCCTTTTATACCTTCAGTGGTGTGTTGTTGGTAGTGCCTTGACTTAGTAATTATAAGTCCTAGGTTCGAGTCCCGGTCAGGGTAAAAAAATATGATTCATGTTTTCACATATGTAATGTGCTTGCTTGGTTATTGTATGACCAGAATGAGATTGGGAATTGAATTAAATGCTAAAATGAAGCCACGAGTGAGGTTGGAGAATCTGTAATACGAACTTAGTGGCATTTAGATAGGATGCGTTCATCCCTTAGTATAGCAGATATAAGCTATAAGGTTGGATTAATTTTATACCTTCTATGGTGTGTAGTTGGTAGTGCCTTGACTTAGTAATTATAAGTCCTAGGTTCGAGTCCCGGTCGGGGTAAAAAATGATTCATGTTTTCACATATGTAATGTGTTTACTTGGTTATTGTATTACCCTAATGAGATTGGGAATTGAATTAAATGCTAAAATGAAGCCACGAGTGAGGTTGGGGAATCTGAAATATGAACATAGAGGCATTCATATAGAATGAGTTCATCCCTAAGTATAGCAGATATAAGCTATAAGGTTGGCTTCCTTTTATACCTTCTGTGGTGTGTAGTTGGCAGCGCCTTGACTTAGTAATTATAAGTCCTAGGTTCGAGTCCCGGTCGGGGTAAAAAAAAAATAATTCATGTTTCCACACATGTAATGTGCTTGCTTGGCTATTGTATGACCCGAATGAGATTGGGAATTGAATTAATTGCTAAAATGAAGCCACGAGTGAGGTTGGGAAACCTGTAATATGAACATAGTGGCATTCAGAGAGAATGCGTTCATCCCTAAGTATAGCAGATATAAGCTATAAGGTTGGATTCCTTTTATACCTTCTGTGGTGTGTAGTTGGGTTCGCCTTGACTTAATAATTATAAGTCCTAAGTTCGAGTCCCAGTCGGGGTAAAAAAAAAATGATTCATATATATATATATATATATATATATATATATATATATATATATATATATATATATATATATATATATATATATATATATATATATATATATATATATATATATATATATATATATATATATATATATATATATATATATATATATATATATATATATATATATATATATATATATATATATATATATATATATATATATATATATATATATATATATATATATATATATATATATATATATATATATATATATATATATATATATATATATATATATATATATATATATATATATATATATATATATATATATATATATATATATATATATATATATATATATATATATATATATATATATATATATATATATATATATATATATATATATATATATATATATATATATATATATATATATATATATATATATATATATATATATATATATATATATATATATATATATATATATATATATATATATATATATATATATATATATATATATATATATATATATATATATATATATATATATATATATATATATATATATATATATATATATATATATATATATATATATATATATATATATATATATATATATATATATATATATATATATATATATATATATATATATATATATATATATATATATATATATATATATATATATATATATATATATATATATATATATATATATATATATATATATATATATATATATATATATATATATATATATATATATATATATATATATATATATATATATATATATATATATATATATATATATATATATATATATATATATATATATATATATATATATATATATATATATATATATATATATATATATATATATATATATATATATATATATATATATATATATGTATATATATATATATATATATATATATATATATATATATATATATATATATATATATATATATATATATATATATATATATATATATATATATATATATATATATATATATATATATATATATATATATATATATATATATATATATATATATATATATATATATATATATATATATATATATATATATATATATATATATATATATATATATATATATATATATATATATATATATATATATATATATATATATATATATATATATATATATATATATATATATATATATATATATATATATATATATATATATATATATATATATATATATATATATATATATATATATATATATATATATATATATATATATATATATATATATATATATATATATATATATATATATATATATATATATATATATATATATATATATATATATATATATATATATATATATATATATATATATATATATATATATATATATATATATATATATATATATATATATATATATATATATTTATATATATATATATATATATATATATATATATATATATATATATATATATATATATATATATATATATATATATATATATATATATGAATCATTCTTTATCCCGACCGGGACTCAAACATAGGACTTATGATTACTAAGTCAAGGCGCTACCTCTACACCACAGAAGGTTAAAAGGAATCCAACCTTATAGCTTATATCTGCTATACTTAGGAATGAACGTTTTCTAACTGAATGCCACTATGTTCATATTACAGATTCCCCAACCTTTTTCGTGGCTTCATTTTAGCATTTAATTCAATTCCTAATCTCATTCGGGCCATGATATTACCAAATAAGCACATTACATATGTGAAAACATGAATAATATATTACCCTGATCGGGACTCGAATCTAGGACTTATGATTACTAAGTCAGGGGGCTACCACTACACCACAGAAGGTTAAAAGAAATCCAAACTTGTAGCTTATATCTGCTATACTTAGGAATGAACGCATTCTAACTGAATGCCACTATGTTCATATTACAGATTTCCCAACCTCACTCGTGGCTTCATTTTAGCATTTAATTCAATTCCCAATCTCATTCGGGCCATGGAATTACCAAATAAGCACATTACATATGTGAAAACATGAATCATTCTTTACCCCGACCAGGACTCGGGGTAATATGAACATTGTGGCATTCAGTTAGAATGCGTTCATTCCTAAGCATAGCAGATATGAGCTATAAGGCTGGATTCCATTTAACCTTCTGTGGTGTAGTGGTACCGCCTTGACTTAGTAATCATAAGTCCTAGGTTCGAGTCCCGGTCGGGGTAAAGAATGATTCATGTTTTCACATATGTAATGTGCTTATTTGGTGATATATATATATATATATATATATATATATATATATATATATATATATATATATATATATATATATATATATATATATATATATATATATATATATATATATATATATATATATATATATATATATATATATATATATATATATATATATATATATATATATATATATATATATATACATATATATATATAT
>JAXCGZ010000041.1:52500-57500 GCA_037179515.1 Halocaridina rubra
ATTTATATTGGAGCAAAAAAAGTTTTGTATATATGTATATTACATTATCACAAAGGCAAACGTTGATCAAGAATAAATGCCCTACTATTTATGGTAGTTAATTATCTCAAACCTTCATATTCCGTTCATATAACTGAAAGTTCGTTAAAACACAAGCACAACTAGTTTATTCATAAAGGAAATATTAAAAAAATCTGTGATAATGCATGTTCATACATAAGTTAATTAGTATCTAAATGTATAACGTACATTAACATTCCGCCAGAAATAGTAACAGTCTTTTCAAAAACATAAGCACAAAAAATTTTTACATAAAAGAAATATAAACGCAAACATAAAGATTGATGATAGAAATATATACATATGTCGCAATGTCAGAAAGAATAAAAAAAAATGCAATAAAAAGCGTCAAGAACATATATAAAAATATAATGATATTCAGTAAATAAAAATAGGATATCGAGAAATCACTGCTATTTCACACTTAAAAACGGTTAAAATATAGTTTAAAAGTATAGCAATTACCACTTCACGCTCCCATTAAGGAATGAGAAAAAACACTTTATTCAAAAGTATGAGACTCAGGGTTAAAATATACCAATAAATTACAAAAGGTCGGCATTTAAATTGCAGTAAAAATGGATCTCTAACATCATGCCCAAATTATTCTCGATGGCTTCTTCCTACTCTGAGCAATATAAATTTTTACTAATTAAGCTTCAATGTCATTTTCAAGCAAGCTGTGTAAATCTCATTTTCTAAGCAGTGCATCATGTATCTCCCTTAATTATTGCGATGCTATTAACAACTAATGTA
The DNA here is from genome assembly GCA_037179515.1 of Halocaridina rubra. Classification (NCBI taxonomy): domain Eukaryota; kingdom Metazoa; phylum Arthropoda; class Malacostraca; order Decapoda; family Atyidae; genus Halocaridina; species Halocaridina rubra. Next base: position 53,317 of record JAXCGZ010000041.1, read on the forward strand.
TTAACCTCATTATATAACTACAGGAACAGGAGAACAACCGAATACAAGTCTGCATATAAATCCAATTTATATAGTGTTTAAAATTTAGTAACCGTCCTTCTTGACAGGCATAATGGTTACTCTCATAGTACGATAATCCTACTATTTTTTTAACTGCTTTATGGTAGCCAATTGCAAAATGTTTGAGCTCAGTTCGATTACTCTTATCATTGTCCCATAAGTGGCATATCCATAAAACTTCAAGAGTAGAATTGCTTGAATAAGAATGACTTTTGGTATCAGCAAAATTAAATTTTCTGATTATGGTATTAAACTCTGCAAAAAAAATTCCGCTGGCTCGAATTATATCCTCGGAGCTGCTCAGGTTATTCAAGATAACAAACCCCTGTTAGTAAAGTAAATTTTTATTGCCAATATTTGAAAACATAAAGAACCTCTTCATTTACAATACGCTTGTGCGCATTCATTTGTCATTTTTCCGATAATGCTGTTTGTTGTTGTAGAGCCGCCGTTGCTACCGGCAAGTTGAAGATTCCCGTTGTAATTTTATTTTGTCTCTCCCATCTTCTCCTATAAAGTGAATTGTTATTATGTTAATGTCTAATTAATCCACCATCATGAGCTCTGCTGCCATAGGTTATGGAGCCCAGACTAATAAGAAGAGATTGTATTTTGATGGTGATGAAGAGAATTATGATTTGTGGGAGATCAAAGTTTTATCCCATCTGAGACTTCCGAAACTTTACCTAGACGAAAATGAAGACACGAAAACAGTCGAATTTGCCGCTAAAAATGCCGATTTCCTTTGCCGAGCTCGTTCAAGTTCTAGATGATAAAAGTCTCCAATTAATTATGAGAGATGCAGTCGATGATGGAAGAAAAGAGTTGGAGATTCTACGAGACCATTACCGAGGTAATATGAAACCCAGAATAATTTCCTTGTATACGAAACTGACGTCCCTAAATGAAAGAAAAAGTGTGTGTAACAGACTATCTTTTTACGAGCCGAGGCTGCTGCTACATCCCTGAAATCAGCTGGTTAGATCATCAGAGACAGTTTACTTATTGCTATGGTTTTAAAAGGCCTACCAGAGCAGTTTTCTCGTTTAGCAATGTTGTGATGCATAAGGAAAGTAAACCACCATTTTTGGAATTTAAATCCCTCCTCAGAACCTGTGAAGAGAGCCAGAAAAGCCGTGTTGCACATACTGAGAAGAGTGAGAATGTCCTCAAGGTGAATTTTAGAAAGAATCCTGAACCTCAGAGTGTTGGGTCTACCAGTAGTTCATCAGTGACGTGCTACTTTTGTGGTAAGCTAGGACACAAATCCTTTGAGTGCAAGTTAAAGAAATATAGAGGTAAGTGGTGCAAGGGAAAATGTAAATCCGGTACTCACAGTTCTGATGAATGTAGAAAGAATAGGCCTACCGGTACCATAGTGAAATCATGTATGCCTAGGCCTGAGTCTACCAATAGTGAGAATGATGACTATTTTAGTTTCAAGATAAGTTACCCTGTTGATAACAGTCTTGATGAATGTAATTTTCTTGTTGATTGCGGTGCAACAGCTCATATAATTTCTGAGAAATCGTAATTTAAGAGTTTTGACGAGAATTTTGATGCATCTAAACATATACTGGAACTTACAGATAGTGCCAAATGCAATAATATTGTTGCAGGTAAAGGAAAGGCTAAAATTGGTCTTCATGATAAGAATAGTACCAAACAAAATGCAACTTTTTGATGATGGTTTGTATATTCAAATTTCTAGAGAAAATATTTTCTCAGTTCAATCAGCTATTAGTAAGGGTGTTACTGTGGACTTTATTCCTAATTTTTCAGAATTGATAAGTCCAAATGATGTTTCTTTTCAAATAAATAGGAAAGGGAAGTTGTATTATGCAAATAATGTTAATTCCTATAGATCTCGCTCTTTAGAGAATGGCATGAGGTTTTGGGACACTGTAATGTGAGACTTTTTGAAACTGAGAAATAATGTTGAAGATATGAACATTGGTAACAGAAGTAATTTTGATTGTAAGACTTGGCATGAAGAGAAAATGCAGTTGTCTAGGAATAGGCTACCAGATGAGAGAACTAGAAATAAAATGGAATTTGTGCACTGTGATCTTGCTGGAACAATGAGTGTTGAATCAAGAGAAAAATCTATGTATTGTATTGTATTTGTTGATGATTATTCAAGGGTGTTTTTGTTTATTTCTTAAAAAAACAAAAGTGATGCTCTTAATACTACTAAGAAATCCCTTGCTGATCCAAGTTCTTATGGTGTTCTTAAAAGGTTAAGATATGACAATGGAGGTGAGTTAATTTCCTCAAAATTTAAAGCTTTCCTTTTTGATAATAAGATAAGGCAGGCATTTTCTTCTCCATGTTCACCCCACCAAAATGGAACTGCAGAGCGAATGTGGCGTACGTTGTTTGAAATGGCTAAAAGTCTTCTTATTTAGGCTAGGCTTCCTAAACTGCTTTTGAATTATGCTGTTAGAGCTGCTGCTTATATACAAAATAGATGCTATAACCCTAGAGTAGATAAAATCCCATTTGAAATGTTAATGTCTAAGAAACCAAAGCTTGAATATATGCATATTTTTGGTTCCCAGTGTTATGCCTATATTGAAAAGAAGGCAAAGCTTGACCCGAGATATAATGAGGGAATAATTGTAGGTTATAACCCCTCAAGCCCTGCTTATCTTGTTTATTGTCCCGAGAATGACAATTACAGAATAGTTAAGTTAGTTCACTTCACTGATTAATTTAAGAGTCAAATAATGATAAAGATCCTGAAGATGAAGATGATGAATGTACTGTATTTGGGGAAAGGAAAATTGTTTCTAATAACAAAATGTGTCAAAATGTCAATCCTCCCAACCAAAATGAATGTACTCCAGGTATCTCTGTTAAGAGCTATCTAGAAGTAATGCCTACTACTGTGACTAGGCCATTAAACATTGAAAATATTCAAGAAGAGGGTGCGTCCCAATATCCAAAGAGAGAGCGATAAGCTCCAAAGTACCTGGAGAGCTATGTTGATCCCGATGAGGCTCATCTATTGGGTTATTCTGTTCATTATTGTTGTAAATTATCAGAAGTATCTGAAAATTATATGGGGGCAATAAACGCACCTGAATCCCATAAATGGAAGGCTGCAATGGATGATGAGATTCAATCTCTTAGGGATAATAATACTTATGAATTGTCTAGTTTACCGAATGATCGTTGCTTCGCCGGTGGACGTTGGGCTTATGCTGTAAAGGAAGGATTGAATGGTGGAGAGCAATTCAAAGCTCGCTACCTTGCAAAAGGGATATTCGCAGTTAAAGGATATTGATTATACTGACACATTTCTACTACTATACGTATAACCTCAGTTAGGATGCTTATGCAATTGTCAGTACAACAAAATCTTATTTTGCATCGTATGGAAGTTAAATCCATCAGTGCATTTGTTGATAACCAAAAGGAGCAATTAAACTTGCTAAGAATCGTATTCATCATCAAAGGTCTAAACATGCATACGCACATAATCTGTAATGAGACTCAGAGTGGTAATATTAACTTAGTGTATATGTCCCTTCCAATGAGAATAAAGCTGATATGATCACCAAGCGAGTGCCTTAAAGCAAAGTTAATTTATTTTCAAGTATGTTATTGAGAATATTCTAAAATTGACCTTTGATTTGATTTGTATGCCTTGTGATTAATTTGTTTACTCTGATTTACGAATGAATGGGAATAAAAGCTTATGAGGAGGTGCTGGTAAAGTAAACTTTTATTTTTAATATTTGATAACATAAAAGAACCTCCTAATTTACAATACCCTTGTGTGCATTCATGTGTCATTTTTCCCATAATGCTTTTTATTGTTATTGAGCCGCCGTTGCTACCGGCAAGTTTAAAGCAACCTTTGTAATTTTATTTTGTTTCTCCCATCTTCTCCAATAATGTGAATTGTGATTAAAGTTAATGTCTAATTAATCCATCATCATGAGCTCTGCTGCAACAACACTAACTACTTTATTTTCTCAACCACTTCCAAACGTTAATTATCTAATACAAAACTTACTGGGTTCATATTCTTAGAAGTTGATTTGAATATCATATATTCAGCTTTTGCTTTGTAAAACTACAAATTCTAGACACAAGCTTAATCATTTGCAATATCA
>JAXCGZ010000041.1:60000-65000 GCA_037179515.1 Halocaridina rubra
TTTAATTCAATCCCCAATCTCATTCGGGCCATGATATAACCAAATAAGCACATTACATATGTGAAAACATGAATAATATTTTACCCCGACCGGGACTCGAATCTAGGACTTATGATTACTAAGTCAAGGCGCTACCACTACACCACAGAAGGTTAAAAGGAATCCAACCTTATAGCTTATATCGGCTATACTTAGGAATGAATGCATTCAAACTGAATGCCACTATGTTCATATTACAGATTCCCCAACCTCACTCGTGGCTTCATTTTAGCATTTAATTCAATTCTCAATCTCATTCCGGTCATGAAATAATCAAATAAGCACAGTACATATGTGAAAACATGAATCATATTTTACCCCAACCAGGACTCGAACCTAGGACTTATAATTACTAAGTCAAGGCGCTAACACTACACCACAGAAGGTTAAAAGGAATCCAACCTTATAGCTTATATCTGCTATACTTAGGAATGAGCACATTCAAACTGAATGCCACTATGTTCATATTACAAATTCCCCAACCTCAATCGTGGCTTCATTTTAGCATTTAATTCAATTCCCAATCTCATTCCGGTCATGAAATAATCAAATAAGCACAGTACATATGTGAAAACATGAATCATATTTTTACCCCGACTGGGACTCTAATCTAGGACTTATGATTACTAAGTCAAGGCGCTACCACTACACCACAGAAGGTATAAAAGGAATCCAACCTTATAGCTTATATCTGCTATACTTGGGAATGAACGCATTCAAACTGAATGCCACTTTGTTCATATTACAGATTCCCCAACCTCACTCGTGGCTTCATTTTAGCATTTAAATCAATTCCCAATCTCATTCGGGCCATGAAATAACCAAATAAGCACATTACATATATGAAAACATGAATCATATTTTTACCACGACCAGGACTCGAACCTAGGACTTATGATTACTAAGTCAAGGCGCTACCACTACACCACAGAAGGTTAAAAGGAATCCAACCTTATAGGTTATATCTGCTATACTTAGGAATAAACGCATTCAAACTGAATGCCACTATGTTCATATTACAGATTCCCCAACCTCATTCGTGGCTTCATTTTCGCATTTAATTCAATTCCCAATCTCATTCGGGCCATGAATTAACCAAATAAGCACATTACATATGTGAAAACATGAATAATTTTTTACCCCGACCGGGACTCGAATCTAGGACTTATGATTACTAAGTCAAGGCGCTAACACTACACCACAGAAGGTTAAAAGGAATCCAAACTTATAGCTTATATCTGCTATACTTAGGAATGAACGCATTCTAACTGAATGCCACTATGTTCATATTACAGATTCCCCAACCTCACTCGTGGCTTCATTTTCGCATTTAATTCAATTCCCAATCTCATTCGGGCCATGAATTAACCAAATAAGCACATTACATATGTGAAAACATGAATAATTTTTTACCCCGACCGGGACTCGAATCTAGGACTTATGATTACTAAGTCAAGGCGCTAACACTACACCACAGAAGGTTAAAAGGAATCCAAACTTATAGCTTATATCTGCTATACTTAGGAATGAATACATTCTAACTGAATGCCACTATGTTCATATTACAGATTCCCCAACCTCACTCATGGTTTCATTTTCCATTTAATTCAATTCTAAATCTCATTCGGGCATGAAATAACCAAATAAGCACATTACATATGTGAAAACATGAATCATATTTTACCCCGACCAGGACTCGAACCTAGGACTTATGATTACTAAGTCATGGCGCTACCACTACACCACAGAAGGTTAAAAGGAATCCAACCTTAGAGCTTATATATGCTATACTTATTAATGAGCGCATTCTAACTGAATGCCACTATGTTCATATTACAGATTCCCCAACCTCACTCGCGGCTTCATTTTAGCATATAATTCAATTCCCAATCTCATTCGGGTCATGAAATAACCAAATAAGCTCATTACATATGTGAAAACATGAATCATATTTTTACCCCGACTGGGACTCGAATCTAGGACTTATGATTACTAAGTCAAGGCGCTACCACTACACCACAGAAGGTATAAAAGGAATCCAACCTTATAGCTTATATCTGCTATACTTAGGAATGAACGCATTCTAACTGAATGCCGCTATGTTCATATTACAGATTCCCCAACCTCACTCGTCGCTTCATTTTAGCATTTAATTCAATTCCCAATCTCATTTGGCCCATGAAATAACCAAATAAGCACATTACATATGTGAAAACATGAATCATTTTTTACCCCGACCAGGACTCGAACCTAGAACTTATGATTACTAAGTCAAGGCGCTACCACTACACCACAGAAGGTTAAAAGGAATCCAACCTTATAGCTCATATCTGCTATACTTAGGAATGAACGCATTCTATCTGAATGCCACTATGTTCATATTACAGATTCCTCAACCTCACTCGTTGCTTCATTTTAGCATTCAATTCAATTCCCAAACTAATTTGGGCCATGAAATAACCAAATAAGCACATTACATATGTGAAAACATGAATAATTTTGTACCCTGGCCGTGACTCGAACTTAGGATTTTTGATTACTAAGTCAAGGCGCTACCACCACACCACAGAAGTTTAAAAGGAATCCAACCTTATAGCTTATATCTGCTATACTTAGGAATGAACGCTTTCTAACTGAATGCCACTATGTTCATACTACAGATTCCCCAACCTCACTCGTGGCTTCATTTTAGCATTTATTTCAATTCCCAATCTCATTCGTGCCATGAAATAACCAAATAAGCACATTACATATGTGAAAACATGAATCAATTTTTACTCCGACCGGGACTCGAACCTAGGACTTATGATTACTAAGTCAAGGCGCTACCACTACACCACAGAAGGTTAAAAGGAATCCAACCTTATAGCTTATATCTGCTAAACTTAGGAATGAACGCATTCTAATTGAATGCCACTATGTTCATATTACAGATACCTCAACCTCACTCATGGCTTCATTTTAGCATTTAATTCAATTCCCAATCTCATTCAGGCCATGAAATAACCAAATAAGCACATTACATATGTGAAAACATGAATAATTTTTTGCCCCGACCAGGACTCGAACCTAGAACTTATGATTACTAAGTCAAGGCGCTACCACTACACCACATATGTAATGTGCTTATTTGGTTATTTCATGGCACGAATGAGATTGGGAATTGAATTAAACGCTAAAATGAAGCCTCGAGTGAGGTTGGGGAATCTGTAATATGAACATATTCATTTATCTACTAAGGATAGTTGTAATGTATTCCTATTTTATTCATGTGTCTATTTACATAATTTTTGTCTATTTTGTAGTAGAAATTACGATTGCAAGCTGTTCCAGAAAGCTCAAATAGACTTCAGTTCAGAAAAAGAGTGAACTTACAATCAGTTCTTGAACTTGAGACAATGTAATATACGATCTTTCAACAGTCTCTTTAAGAGTAATCCAACAAAATGCTTTTACAACATATTTCATATGGAGCATACTATTTCACATAGGTGGTGAATCAACTACTTTGATATATATTATGATCAATAACAGTGCAATTGGAAATGAAAATTTAAACAACACCGGCATTTGTATTGTCTTTATAATGTCTCATAAGTCCTAATGGTTCCATAACTTGCTCTCTCACTGACATAGCTACTCTCTTTGGCTCTCAGTTATCTGTCAATTCTTTCATAAGCGATTCCAGTGCACCTGTCCGTAAGATTATTCGCTATCTAAAACCTATCAATGTATCTGGTCCCGTTGGTCTCCCTGCAAGGTTCCTTAAGGACTTTGCAGATGCACGGCTCCGAAACATATCCGTCTTTTTATCCTCATTCTCTCAACCTGCATCTACAATTAATCTGGGAAGAATGCCCTAGTTCAGCATGTTTCTAAGTAGGGTAATCATTCTTTTCCTTTCAACTACCGGCCAATTGCCCAAGACTCCTTTATATCTAAATTTTCTGAACTTTGCTCAATTCTCACTTCTTGAAGCATCTTAAATTTAACTCGCTTTTATCCATTCACCTGCATAGTTTCCGCAAGGCTAGATTCTCTTGTGACCTCTGCCCTGCCTCACACATGTATCATCATCTTCTCTGAAGAACTGTGGGGAATCCTTTGAAGTTCCTTTTGATATCTCAAAGGTTTTTGAAAGATTGTGGAAGAAAGCTTTGTTGGCCAAACATTCTGCTTATGGCTTTACCTCTTGTCTCTGTTCCCTGATTTAATTTTTTTTTTACGACCGTGTTATATATGTGGTTATTGACAGTCAGTGTGTAAATCGTTACCAAATACCAGATGTGTTCCACAGGTCTCTGTTCTTTCACCTTCTCTATTCCTTTTCTTCATTAACTATCGTCTTCATCTTCCATCCTCCCCTCTTCTCCGCGCTTGGCCGACAATTCTACCTTTCATTTTTCCTCTGCCTTCTCTACACAACCTTCATCTATTCTTCGAAATCAGTCTTGTATCACTCATTCTTCAACTCTCAACTCCGATTTACCGATAGTATCAGAGTGGGGCATCCAAAAATTAGCAAAATTTAATTCCTTCTAAGACACAGTTTCTAGTTATATCTTTAACTTCTGATCCTGATAGGGCAGTTGTTTTTGAAGTTAAAGAAATTTAAGCACTTAATTTGATAAACATATTAGGTATCCAGATAGTCTCTCAAACTTAGCTTTTTGCAGGAGTCAGATATATCAAATTTCTAAAGTTACCTTCTATACAATATTTTGGGGGTTCTGCTTGGCTTGGATCACTACTTTTACTCTTTTCGGTTACCTAAAATTTTAAAGGTTTTACCCGTCCCCAGGTAGAATAAGGCTAGCACAACTGGCTGGGGTGCTTCTTCTCAGAATTATCTCCATGATATGGTTGAATCTAAGGGCATTAGACTCATCAATGACCCTATTCTTTCTTCCAAAGTGGACTTTCTCTCCGCCAAAAGATACCACCCTTTTCTCTATTCTATT
>JAXCGZ010000041.1:70000-72500 GCA_037179515.1 Halocaridina rubra
TGACTTTTTAAATATGATACTTAGTGGCGCTGATATAAAATTTGAGCATTTTTTTAGTACATGAGGGATGTATCATCAGGACCTGTACCTTTATGGAAATCTAACTCCATCAGCGCTTTGCATACCTCTGTGGCTGAAAGGATGATTTTCTCTAATACTGGCCCATGAGATTCAAACTCTGCAATCTGAGGGGGTGGGTATTTTCTACTCTAAATGCTGACTGAAACTCCTTGTTCAATTCTTTGCAGATCTCTTCATCCGTCTCAGTGATGCTTCCATCTGCTCTCTTAAGTTTAAAACCTGCTCTTTTACCTTCAGTTTTCCTCTGATAATGCTGTGGAAAAGTTTGGGATTTTCTTTTGCCTTCCTGGTGATGACCCTTTCATAGTCTCTCTCTGCCTCTCCTCTATTATCTAGGTAATCATTTCTTGCTCTTTTATAGGTTTGCCAAGCATTTATGTTTTTTCTTCTTATATACATTTTCAAACCATTTCTCCTTGTCATGAATTATACCTACTCTGGTGACAGGTATGCAGCATTCTACCATCTTTCCATATTTCTCACAAAAGATGTTGTTAAATAACTTCTTCCAGTCAATAACTGCATTCATTTTGATGTAATCTCTTTTCAGATAGTTCCTTTTTGTGTCCTCAGTGCCTCTACTCTCAGGCAGAACATCTTCAATGATATACTTTATCAACACACACAGTAGTCACTCTTTCCAACTGGTGGTTCATACTCAATTTTTTGCAATGTCCAATACATTATCTGTGAATAAACAGATCAAGTAGCGATGGCTCATCCCCACCCCTGGCCCTCATTGGTTCCAGTACATGTTGGAATATGAAATTCCCTTGTGCGCAACCTAGAAATCTTGCCCCGAATGAGTCCTCATCACTGTGTGGGTCAAGATTTATCCAATCTATCTCTTTTTTTTATTAAAATCTCCCATAATCAAAATCCTACATTCTATCTCCCGTGGAATGTAAGCAACTGAGTTTATGACTTCAATAGTACCTAAATGACTTTCCTCATGAACTTTTAACCAATGTTGGTTCCTTTGTGGAGTATATACAACCGTTATTATAATGCTCTCAGACCCAGTATTTATAAGAGAAACAATATATTCCTTGAACTCACTTGTTATAGCAAAGTTTATTTCTTCAACTTGAATCTTTTTACTTATGAGCAGTGCTATCCCTCCAAAAATCCTCTCAGATCTTTCATCCCTTAATATTCAAAAGCCTTTAGAAAAACTGTGACACAGTTTATGTCCTCACTCAACTTAGTCTCTGTAACTGCTATTATATCTGCCTTACTGTTGTAAATCCTATCTCTTAATTCTACTGCCTTACTAGCTACTCCATCAGCTTTTGTGCATAACAATCTTAATGAGGCCCTATCTCCTGATCTTCTATCATTATCTTGTTTATCTCCCCTTTGTCTTGAAGAACTCTAAAATGAAATTTTTTCTTCTCTTCTTCATTTTTTACTCATTTAACCTTCTAGCCTCTTGCAATAAGTTTTTGATCCTTTCGATCTCTTCCTGTGTTCTGTATCATCTAATGAGCACTTCTTTGAATTCTTGAAGGTCTTTTAGGCTTTTTTTCCTCATCAATATTTCTTTACATGTGTTCTCTCTCTCTCTCAAAGGTTACTTTTGTTGGTCTTTGCTTTCCCTCTCTAGAATATTTACATAGTTGGTGAATGTTTACAATATCCTCAGGACCACAGGCTTTCTTATCAGGTCTATAATCCTAGTTTCATTTCCTTCAAGTTTCCCCTGCCATGTTGGCTCTTGGAATTCGCTTATGCCTGAGATTAACACTGTTTTCTCTTTATCAAGTGGATTTGCCCTTTCCATCAGAATGACTTTCATTTTTTCTTTTACTGTTTCTTTATAGTCAACTATTAGTATGTTTTCCAGTGCCACCACTTTCATACCCTCTTTTACTGCCACATTCTCCTTTAGTGCATCAGCAGAGGAAGCTTTCATGACATCATGTTCCATATTCCGCTCCTGAAACTCTTTTCTAAACTGTTCAATATTTTCCTTTAATTGGACACTCCAAGCTGTAATCTCGTCTCTCTCAGAAGAGCAGTGAACTAACATTTAATTCATTCAGGTTGTCATTCAGCTGTTTATCATGTTGTTTAGAAATTCTGTCTTCTAGTTCACTCTTTTCTTCTTCCAGCCTCTTTATTCGTTTTTCTAAATATTTTCTCTCTTGCCCTTGTGCTTTATTTTCTTCTTCCAAAAACTTTATTTCCTCTCTGAGTGTTTCATTCTCTTTCATTTCTAGCCATATTCCAAATTTTATTATCAAGGTGTATAACCAATGTCCCTAATTCCTTGACATTTTGTTTCAATCTCCTAACATCCACTTCTACTCATGCTACATCCCCTGGAGTTCCTCTACCACTCTTCCCTGACCATTGGATGGAGGGGATATGGGAGAGAGATGGCCTCTTTTTTATGTTTTCCCTTTCACAGAATTTA
>JAXCGZ010000041.1:197500-201828 GCA_037179515.1 Halocaridina rubra
TATTTTAGTTGCAAAGGTAACCTGTTTATTCATATAGCTTCATGTTGATATAGAGAGCAGCTATATGTTTACTACATTCATCATTTAGTTTTTGGTCATATCCAGCAAGTACACCGACATTGGTTCATATTTTAATACTCAAACCTTGTTTAAATTATATTCGATGACAGGCAAAAGAATCTGTCACCTTCACTAATGGAAATCAATGTAGAGGAATCAGCACAAAGTCATGGTTTCGTCTTTACTTTTGAATTTCAAATTGTATTGTGCCAATATATATTAGACATTTTTTTTTTAAGAGAGTGACACTGGGACAGGCAGAAACTGCCCTCATCAATATAGGCCCGGCCTCGAGAAAATACCAAGATAAAGGAAAAGAAAAAGGTTAAGGGCAAGGCAGAGATGAGGTAATGTTGCACAAAGGAAAACGAGAGACAGAAAAAAACAGTCAAAGTACAGAGGACCCAGAGATATGGAGGACTAGGCTCTGAGATGGCGATAGATCTGCTTTTTGAAGGATGAAAGGTAATAAGAATTAGGAGAGACATAGGAAAAAGAGAGTTCCAGAGTCTGGAGGTAGATTGGAAGAGGCAGTCGCTGCACCGACCAATCCGCGAGCTACAAATCTCCACACAATACCTGTGAGATGAGGCCGCTTGGCGAGTGTTACGTGGCCTCGGCAGTGGAGGAGGGATGCAACTCGCCAACTCATCAGAACAGCGATGGAAGTAGTAGCGATAGAAAAGCGAAAGGGAAGATACCTTACGGCGAAGAGAGAGAGAATCTAGGTTAGAAGTAAGAGAAGGATCATTAATGAGTCTGACTGCCTTAGATTTAACCCTATCAAGAAGATAAGTAAAGGAAGAAGTACCCCAGATGTGAGAGCAGTATTCCAAGCATGGGCAGATGAGACCTTTGTAAATTTTAAGTAACTGCAATGAGGAAAAGTAATGACGAAAACGAAACAAACCCCCCAATTTTTTAGATGAAGATTTAGAAGTTTGTATTATGTGATTCCTCCAAGACAAGTTAGAGGATATATGGATTCGTAATATGTTGATAGAGTTAAGAGGATAAATTTCATTAGCTTCGAAGACAATAGGGTTATCAGGAGGAGAAGAAGATAAAGAGATAGCCAGAAACTGTGTCTTGGAGGCATTGAATTTAACTAAATTTTGAGTGCCCCATTCAGATACCCTCTACGAATTGGGGTTAAAAGTAGAAGAAAGAGTGATACGAGATTGATTACGAGTAACAGATAAAGGTTGTGAAGAAAAGGCAGAAGAAAAGTGAAGGGTAGAATCATCAGTAAAGGCATGAAGAAGAGAGGAAGATGGGGATTGTAGATCATTGATGATAAGAAGGAACAGAGTAGGTGAAAGAACAGAGCCCTGTGGAACACCACTGGTAACAGAGAAAGGGCTAGATGTCACGCCATCAACAACTACAGATATAGAACGGTCAGTAAGAAAACTGGAAATCAGAGAACAGAAAGAAGGGGTAAAGCCATAGGCATGGAGTTTGGACAACAGAGCCTTGTGTCAGACTCTGTCAAAAGCCTTAGAGATAACAAGGGCGATGACAAAGGATTCCCCATAGTTCCTCAGAGAAGATGACCATACATGAATAAGATAGGACAGGAGATCACCAGTGGATCTTGCCTTGAAGAAGCCGTACTGGTGATCAGAGATAAGTGAGTTGGATTCAAGGCGTTTCAAGAAGTGAGCATTGAGCAAATTTTCAAAAAACTTTAGCAATAGAGGAGGTTAGGGCAATAGGTCGGTAGTTAGAAGGAATAGAGCAGTCACTCTTCTTAGGAACAGGTTGAACTAGAGCATGCTTCCAAGATGTAGGATAGATACTGGTTGACAGAATGAGGCGAAAAAGACGACAAAGCATGGGTGCCAGTTCATCTGCAAACTCCTTAAGGAACCTTGCAGGGATACCATCGGGACCAGATGCCTTGTTCGTCTTTAGTGAGCGAAGAACCTTATGAACTTTGCGTGAAGAAAGGATAAGGGAGGGCATAGGGTTAGAGAGGGGAAAAGACTGAGGAACAGGTGTGCTGGAATCGTTGATAGAAGAGTTGGCAGAAAAATGAGAGCCAAATAGAGTGGCTTTGTCAGTGGGAGAGCAAGCTATAGAACCATCAGAACGAATGAGATGGGAAAAGCTTGAGTTACAAAAGTTTTTGGAGAGGTTTTTGGCTAAGGACCAGAAGCATTTGTCAGTGGGAGAGGAGTTAAGGTCATCAACTTTTCTTCTTATAAAGGAAGCCTTAGACGTTCGAATCTGAGTAGTACAGCGATTCCTAGCTATAATAAAAGCAGAGCGAGTTAATTCGGAAGGAGAGGCTTGGTAAGATCGGTGAGCCTGATTCCTATCCTGGATAGCCATGAAGCAGGCACGGTCAAACCATGGTTTAGGGGGAGAGAAAGTTTTTGTAGAAGAGGTGATGTACGCCTCCATTCCTGCGGTCATGATCTCGGCAACTTTTAGAGCAACCTGATCAGGGTTGCGAGGCCAAAAACAGTAGTCATTCCATGGGAAGTCAAAGAGAAACATACGCATATTTTCACGTTGGGTATGCTCAAAGTGCCAAAGGTGATGCTGAGTAGGAGGGATTGGTTGTGGGGGAGCGAAAATGGAAGAGACTGAGATCATAGAGTGGTCAGATTTACCAAGAGGGGAAAGCACAGAATAAGAGTGGTTTGAAGGGTTAGAAGTAAAAAAATTAGGTCAATAGTGTTTGCAGCATGTTCATGACGATCAGGAACGCGAGTAGGATGTTTGATAATTTGCTCCAGATCGTGAGTAATAGAAAAAGCAAGGGCCTCGCTTCTTCCCACATCAGTGTGAGAACAATGAAGCCACTCACTGTGGTGTACATTGAAGTCTCCAATGTAGAGAACTTCAGCATGTGGGTGAGAAGATAGCAAGGACTCATAGCACGAGGATAGATATTCAAAGAAAGACACAAACTCGGTGGAGTTTGGAGAACAGTACCAGAAGCAAAGGAAGATAGTGGTAGTTGAGAGATAGATTTTTAGCCAGAGAACATAAAAATCAGGAGATTCAAGGTCCAAGAGCCTCACAGTAGGAGTGTTAGTGTTGCAATAAGCACAGACCCCACCTTTGGAACGAAAACGAGTATACAGATTATAGTGAGAGATTTGGAATGGGTCAGTGGAAGCATGTATAGACAGACGAAAGATTAGAGTTCAGCCCACGAATGTTAGAATAGTGAAGAGTGAAAGAAGCAGATCTATTGGGAGGTGCAAGGTTAAGAGCAGAACCATTACTACCACCAGGCGTGTCTGCCCTGAAGCCAATGGTGGAGTCAATACGATCCCCGGAGATTCTTCATACCCCACTATGCCGGGTACTGGGGGCCATTAGTTGTGAACCTTCCATAAATAATAACATATGTGAGGAAAAAGAAAGTAAAAGAGACAGTTGTGTAGAATGTTGTGACTTGTCAAATGTAATGGAATAACAAGAAATGTGTAATGAATAAGCCAGAATATTCAGTGTAGATGTAGGCATGAAGAAAGAACCGTCCTGAAGGAAGACTCAACCTGGAGCTGTCTGGACCAATCCTTGTTGCATTCTAATACCTTCAGTTGTAGTCTTTCAATGGGTGGCTGGTGCCATGACCAACCTACTAATCATAGAACTTATGAACCATAAACTTATATTGTTTTTATATATAACAAGTGTCTGATATATTTTGCCAAATAAAGGAGGATGATCACCTGTATTACTGTCAAAAGGCATAGAATACATTCACTCAGAGGGCCTTTGTCTAAGACATACACTTATGTTTTGCTATATTCAGATATCAGCTCCTTCAATAACTCATGATACCCTTTAACATATAATATATATATACATACATATACCTTGGCTGTTTCCCCCTTTAATTGGGGAGTAGCCGACATCAAAAAAGGAAAACAGTTTGGGGAGAAGTTATTCTCCCCTCTACTCCCCTTCTTCTTTGACGTCTCACAGGAGGTTGGTACAAGGGGGGGATTCCTAGTCCCCCCGCCCCGTCCACTTTTAGTCGCCTTTTACGACACGCAGGGAATACGGTGAGGCTATTCTTTGATATTGTGCCCGCCCCACAGGGCACATTTTTCGTTTGGGCGTGCACAGCAGACAGACTGCACTGGCACTCCCTCCGTCTGCCTGAGCCTTCCTCAGCGGCAGGCGGGGTGGTGTAGAATAGCAGCGGCCTTCCCGCTCCTTCTTCTTCACCCTGGCCGCGTCTCGGAGAGTGATGGTAGTATCATCTCTCCTGGCTTCGGCTCCCCAGCCTAGTGTGTGAT
>JAXCGZ010000042.1:0-7500 GCA_037179515.1 Halocaridina rubra
TATATATATAGTTACTATGACTATGATTCTTAGGGTTATGATCAACCATCACGTTGTTACATTTAGAAAGCAAACCCCAAATATTTTAGTTTTTAAAAAATCAATATTTTAATATTTTTGTAATAAGTATTACATCAAAAATAGATTTAAATTACTTTGTGCACAGACAGTAATTACGAAACAGGGCATATTATAAGGTAAAGTAATGGATAATAAAAAAAACTAGAACCTCATAGAGGCAGCGAAATAATTAAAGGTAAATGGAAAAAAAACATTGCAAAAGGAAAAAAGTTTCACAGATCTTAAAAAAACTGACTAAACATTAGAAAACAAAAATAAATACTCCAAAGAGTAAATCGTAAACTTAAAACAATATATATTTTTTTTTTTAATAATAAGTGTACTCTCCCACAAAATGAAAAATATACTGGTTAAGTCAGTTTTATTACAGTTCCTGACTGTTCCTATAAACTGAGGAAGAAGAGAGTTGCATATCAATAAATTGGATGACTGAGTGGAAAGTTTCCAAAATTCTAAGAGACTAAATTAAAAAGAATGATTTTTAAAATGTTTTTTTTTCCTTCTTTAAGAAGGATATGTGTACTTTTCAGACCGGCTGAATATATCTTTTATTTTGGCTCATGGCAATCTCTAAAACTTGGGTTCCGCGGTAGCGTATTTGTTACAATACTCGACTCGGGAGGTGGCAGACCCGCGAGTGAGCCCACAGAGAGGTGATAAGAAGGGCATACATTCTTAGTTCCCCACCTCCATCCTGTCTGTATTCAAATGGGGATTAATAGTGACACAAAACAGCAAACAACAACAGCTTTCATTAAAAAAAAAAAAATATCTCGAAAAGATTCACAGCCGCTATCTTCCTAAAATGCCTTCCACGGTAAAATACCCCCCCCCCCCCTATTTACATACGTCTCCGCAGTTTCCGAGCTACCTATATCATAAAATTAACATTTTTCTCTCGTAATACTGGGGGGGATTTGAAAATAATGAGACATCATCACGTGACTATACAATGAATACGTGTATTTTAAGAACTATAGAGCCGACATCGTAAGCTTGATCCCCACCGTGAAGCGTTAGAAAGAGTGTCCCGACTTAATCCCCCTTATAGCTCCAACTAAACTGTGTACATTCCCAATCGAATGTAGAATAACTACAACAGGAAGAAAAAATATTTCAGACGTCAAGACTATTTTTCCAAAATATATAAATTATAGCACTATAAAGGCTTTTTATCATTACTGTCCAAATAATCGAGTTAATGGGGGAGCAAGCTACTTGAATTGGGTGCCGTCCCAATCCAGGCTAAATGGAAAGGGTTGGTGTTAGGAAGGACATCCAACAGTAAAGAGCGATGACTCCATATGAACACAAGAGGAGCTGCCTACGAAGAAGAATGTTTTTGCGTTTTATGTACCATTGTTCATCCCCATTCGAATGGGGGTGGACACAGACAGCTTGATGCTAGGGAATTAAGACTGGATGCCATCACTAAAGACCTGCGGTGGGCTGGGAAGTGGCTTTGACATTTCCTGAGTCGAACAATGTAACCACTGCGCTACCGAGGTCCCCTTGTCAGAGAAGATATTACTTTCCAAATATAATGAAGCTTAATTCGAAGATCTCTAGCGTTGGACAAATAAGAAAATGTACAAAACAGAGTTACATTGCATTTGCAAAATCTCAATTTCTAATCATAAAAGTTTTCTCCCATGTCTCGAGATTTTTTGTTCTCTCCAAAATTCCGAATATTCTATATCTTTACTCACAAGAGACACAAATCCTTAACTTACGGCCATATCTTGAAAGAATCTTATGGATTTGTTCTGTAACAACATGACGCGAATGCCAGAACCCACGCAGAAGAAAATTTTACCGTCTTACCCCAATTTTGTTGAATTAAATTAAATTAAATTAATACCTGTATTTCCAGGAAATGTATAGAGGAGAACGCAGGGGATAGGGTGATATGGAGATGACTGATCCGCTGTTGCAGTGGATATATATATATATATATATATATATATATATATATATATATATATATATATATATATATATATATATATATATATATATATATATATATATATATATATATATATATATATATATATATATATATATATATATATATATATATATATATATATATATATATATATATATATATATATATATATATATATATATATATATATATATATATATATATATATATATATATATATATATATATATATATATATATATATATATATATATATATATATATATATATATATATATATATATATATATATATATATATATATATATATATATATATATATATATATATATATATATATATATATATATATATATATATATATATATATATATATATATATATATATATATATATATATATATATATATATATATATACTGTATTTATATAATACAATAAATATCAAGGATGAGCATCACAACACCTAGGAATAAGTTTTTACAGAATTAGAGCACATAGATTAATACTTTGATAGTTTCAGCCACTGCGTAAATGTCCTCTCAGCTTCTATTTGATTGTCAGTGCTAGTTTCTGTTTCATTTATGTCCTCTAGCAGACTGTTCCATAATTTGGGACCCCTGACAGACAATGATATGTCTGCTCTTTTATTTCTTGTTCTTAGAATCACGAGATATTGTGATTGTCGAGTGGTTCTTTCCACTGAACCGCTATCGGTATAAATCTGCATGACCCATTCAGGTATGACACCTTTTATTAACTAATACATACACATCACCTCGTCGAACTTGAGTTGTTCTTCTACTTTAAGCCACTTAGCTCCCTAATAAATGGCGTTGCCCGGTCAAAATGTTTACCATGACCAACAACGGTTTTAGCAGTAACTAAGCTAGGAACTAGTACCTCACCTCCATAAGTATTTTCTTGCTGTGGCTGTCAAAAAAAATTATTTCGATTAAAAATGAAGAGCATTCCGTTTGCTTTAGTACATATATATATATATATATATATATATATATATATATATATATATATATATATATATATATATATATATATATATATATATATATATATATGATTGAAATGATAAATGGCCGTCAAGAATTAGTCCTAAGCTCCTAAAAGAAAGAAATGGTGTGACACGAGAAGGTCCAACTTGAATTTCTAGGTGTTGGGGTATGCGATTTAGATAGGCTCTTGATCAAATAAATATGAATTGAGCTTTACTTGTGCTTACTCTAAGTCCATATCTTGCAAAATATTGTATTACTCCTTTAATTGTAGACTCTATTTCTAATATTAGGAGGTCAAGATGATCTATATTTTTGGAGAGAAGAAACTGGGCATCCTCTGCAAACTGGACAAGCATGGCGTTCTGAGCAACAGTTTGTAAATCATTTATAAATACATTAAAAAGTAAGGGACCAAGTACTGAACGCTGAGGCAGACCAAATTCAACAAAGAGTTTTGATGATCAGGGTTTTTCTATTTCTACTGATTGCTTGTGGTTAGTTAGATACTCGTAGCTATTAAAGCAGACGTCATCGATATGCAAACCTATCATTTTCTTTAAGAGAATTGGATGAAAGACATGTCAAAATCTTTGGAGAGCTCACATAATGTAAGTAGTGTTATCTTATTCTATCAGTTTTTTTTTTTTTGTATAATGTGTCAGTAACTTTTGTTATGGTAGTCTGTGTAGATAAAACTGGTTTGTTACAATTTTCTCTAAAACTATTAATAAAATTTGGAGAAGAGTAATGGGTTTGTAACTGCTAGTATCCTCATTGTCTCCTTGTTTAAATACCAGACAAACAATTCCATATTTCCAATCTTCTGGGAATATCCCTGTGACAATAGAGGTGTTGATAATAACAGTTATGAAGAAAACTAGTACAAGTAATATATCAAGAATCTAGTAGACATTCCATTTGCTTTACAAGAAGTTTTATTTACCGAGATTTTTACCGTATTCGTTACTGAGATTGTCTAAAGAAGCTCCTAAAAGATTCCCACCTTGTCATAAATATTAAATTTAGCAGGCGGGAGGTAATCTAAGAGAAGATAGAATCACAGAATTAGAAAATAATGGATTCTTGTTTTAAGTGTTGCTGTAAGAGACAGGTGTCTTGACCTATTCTCATATCGAAGCAATCTGAAATGTACCCATATTAATTAATTTATCGTGTACTTCATCTACAGCTGCCGAAACTCGCGGCAGAAGATATTTACCCACTTTTTCTGTAGTTAACCCAAGCAGTATTGGCGGAGGGCTTTTGTAGTAACACTTTATCCCAAAGGAGATAAGATGGGAGAGACTGGATGAAATAGCTTTCTGAGCAATTGGTGCGTGCTTTAATTAGGCCACACTCGATACAAGAGGATTACGGTAATTGAATATGAATTTTTGTAACAAAAACATAAGTTTTTCGGGGAATTTATCTGGCGAAATCGAAAACGGTGGGTAGTGAAACTATTATAGAAAAGATTAAGAAAAATCTACCGTTCAACCAAGTTACTGATAAACATTAAGTACTTTTTTGTTAAATTTTATTTCTGAAATAGCTATAGCATGTTTTTTCACAGAGAGACATTTCATAACTGGAAAATAACAAAGAATAACTGTTCTTTAAGCGAAGGACTGTTACATTTTCACTAGTGATAGATATCTTTTTTAATGGAAATATAACAAAACTTAAAATCTTAGTTTCAGATAACCAGATATGCTTAATAACCTTAAAGCATTTTAGCAATGAAATGATATTACAAAAGAATAAAGAAAAACTTCAAGACCTTCAAGTAGCCTGGCGAAGCATGACTTGAAAATTTCTAACTTATAACAAGCAATCAGTTGCTAATGAAGTAACAATCTCACCAACAATTCATAAAATATTTTCTTTTTATGTGTGGCACTGGGACAGGCAAGAAAAACACCCTCATCAGTCTCGGGAACGAAGAAAACATTAAGACGAAGAAAAAGTGAAAGGTTGAGGACAAGGCAGAAATAAGGGAATGATGCACAATAGGAAAAGGACAGGTTGAAATATATATCGAAGTAATGAGGACTTAGAGATATGGCTGGATTAGGCCTTGAGAAGATGATAGATCCAGTCATTGAAGGAAGATAGGTCTTTAAAATTAGGAAAGACAGAAAGAGGAAGAGAGTTCTAGAGTCTGCAGGTAGCTGAGAGAAGCAGTCGCTGCACCAAACAATTAGCGAACTACTAAACTCCACACAGCACTTGTGAGATAAGGCCTCTTGGCGAGTGTTACGAGTCCTCTGCAGTGGGAGAGGGATGCAATTCGCCAACTCATCAGAGCAGCAATGGAAGTAATAGCGATAGAAAAGAGAAAGGGATGATACCTTAAGGCAAAAGAAAGAGAGAATTCAAATTAAAAGTAAGAGAAGAGTCACTGATGAGTCTGACTGCGTTAGATTCAACCCTATCAAGGAGATAAGTATAAGAAGAAGCACCCCAGATGCGCGAGCAGTATTCTAAGAAGGGACGGATAAGACCTTTTCAGATTTTAAGTAGTAAAGAGGAAAAGTAATGACGAATACGAAACACAACTGCAGTTTTTTGGATCCAGATTTAGAAATTTGGATTATATGATTTTACTAAGGCATGTTAGAGACTACTGGATTTCTAATGTGTTAAAAGAATTAAGAGGGTAACTGTCGTTAGTTTCGAAGACAATTGGGCTGTTAGGAGGAGAAGAAGATAAAGAGATAGTCAAAACTCTGTCTTAGAGACATTAAATTTAACTAAATTTCTGGTTTCCCACCCAGAATCCCTCTTCAAATTGGAGTTGAGAGTAGAAGAAAGAGCGATACGAGACTGATTACGAGCAGCAGTTGAAGGTTGGGAAGAAAAGGCAGAGGAAAATGATGGGTAGAATGGTCGACAAAGGCGAGGACAAGAAAGGAGGATGGGGAATGAAGAAGATCGTTGATGAAGAGAAAGAACAGAGTAGGTAAAAGAACAGAGCCCTGTGGAACACCACTAGTAAAACGGAATGGGCTAGATGTCGAGCCGTCAACAGCCACAGATACAAAATGGTCAAAAAGAAAACTGGAAATCAGTGAACGTAGAGAAGGGGTAAAGCCATAAGCAGGGAGTTTGGCCAACAAAGCCAAACTACTCTGCATCTTTTTCATTGCATATTTACATGTATAAAGCTAAAATGTTATACAAAACTAAATAAAGTATAATTTTCTTGTTTTGCAACAGTTTTTGTTCTTCATGTTCTTATAAAGACCACAGCATCAAAGAATAGCCCAAACGTATTCCCTGCGTGTTGTAAGAGGCGACTAAATGTGGACGGGCCGAGGGAACTAGTTTTGGGGTGTCTAAATGTGCGTGGTTGTAGTACGATAGAGAGCAAAAGATGTGAGATTGGATATATGTTTGGTAGGAGGAGGATGGATGTATTGGTATTGTGTGAGACGAAGATGAAAGGAAAAGGAGAAGTGGCATTTATTGATGTGACAGGTAGGGTGTCTGGGGTTGAAAGGGGGAGAGCGAGAGAAGGTGTGGCATTATTGCTGAGTGAATGGATAGTAAATAAGGTAGTGGAATGGAAAGAAGTGTCATCTAGGCTGATGTGGATGAGGGCTAGGATAGGTAGGGAATGTTGGGCTTTTGTTAGTGCGTATGGGCCAGGATGTGAGAGAAGTGAGGAAGAGCGGGATGAATTCTGGAATGAGTTAACTAGGTGTGTGGATGGTCTAAGTAGAAGGAACAATGTAGTTGTGTTGGGTGACTTGAATGCCAGAGTGGGTGATGGAGAGGTAGAAGGTGTTGTAGGAAAGTATGGGGTACCAGGTGGGAATGAGAGTGGCGAGAGACTGTTAGATATGTGTGTGGAGCAAGAGTTGGTGATAGGTAATAGTTTTTTCAAGAAGTTAATAAATAAGTATACATGGATGAGAGTAGCAAATGGAAGAGTGAAAGAAAGAGCATTGATGGAGTATGTGTTAGTAGCAAACAGCATGATTGGTAGAGTGAAAGATGTGCATGCATTTAGGGGTGTGGCTGCTGGGATGTCTGATCATTTTTTTGTTGAAGCAAAAGTGGTAGTAGCAAAGGAGTAGGGAAATAGAGTAGGGGGATGTAGAAGGGAAATGGTGAAGGTGGAAGAGCTGAAGAAGCCAGAGAAGAGACAGGAATATCAGGACAGGTTGAAAGTGGCATATGACAGGGTGAAAGAAAGAGAAGTTGGGGAGTTAGAGGAGGAATGGGGGTTGATGAAAGAATATTTTGAGGGAAATGCATGTGAAGTGTGTGGAGAGAGGTTTGTTGGAGGTGGCATGAGGAGGGGCAGTGATTGGTGGAATGGAGGGGTGAAAATGAAGGTGGAAGTGAAAAAGAGGGCTTTTGAGGAATGGCTGCAGTGTAAAAGTAGGGAGAAGTATGAAAGATATAGAGCAAATATGTGGAAACCAAGCAGAAGGTAGAGGAAGA
>JAXCGZ010000042.1:15000-17500 GCA_037179515.1 Halocaridina rubra
AGAATTCACAGAACGAAATGAATCAATATACAATACTACGGAACAAAACTTAAAGGAGAAAAAAGAAGCCATAAGAATTGAAGGAATGCTTCTGGCACCAACCAGAAGCGAAGCCTAAGCAGCAACAACAGACATTCCACAACTTTTCTTAAATATTCCGAGAGGAATGTTAGCTCCAGCAAGTGCGCCTTATTTGCATCTGGACCTTCTGTTTCTTTTTCCCTAATTTCCATTTGCCTACCCAGAGTTCGATGTCGCAGAAGAATGTGAAAAGTTTGGGGGCAGAAATAAAAGGAGGAGGGGAAGGAAGCGATGGTGAACTTACCAAAGGGGAGGGTAATGGGAGGGAAAGAATGATGGAAGCTGAGGGATATACAAAATGTGGAAGTTATTGGGAGGGAGGGTATAGGAGGAGGAAAGAAAGACTGAGGCTGGAGGATATTCAAAAAATAGAAAGGGGGCAGATATAAGAGGGAGGGAGAAAGGAAGCGATGACTTTGGGAAAGCTATTAGGAGGGAGGGTATAAGAAGGGAAAGAGAAAGATGGAGGCTGAGGGATATGCAAGATAGGGAATGACTACCAAATGGATCCTGATGCAAGGAAGGTGACTCGTTTCCTATAAGCGATATTTGATCCTACCAAATATGTATTTAAAAAACTGCAATGAATTTTTATTTTTTTTCTGGCATGACACCAACACAGACCAAAAAAATAAAATAAAATAAACCTGCCCTCATCAGGCGTGGGTACAAATGCACCATAAGGTAAAGAGAAATAGAAATGGAGAGTGTCGTGACTTGTCAGACGTGAAAGGATAATAAAAGATTTGTAACGAATATCTAAAAATATTCGGTATTGATGTAGGCAGAGAAAAGAACCTTAACTGATAGAAGACTTAACATCGTACTGTTCTGGACAGTCCTATTTAAGTCCAAAAGACATTCAGCTGTAGTAACACAATGAGAGGCTAGTGTCATGGGCCAGACTACTACATTTTGTGCGTTTTATCCATCTGCATCATTTTCACGGATATAACACACACACATACACACATAATAAACACACACATTTATGTGAGTGTGTGTGTTCCATCTATTGGCTTAGAGGGAAAGATTTTTATATTCCTCCAGTTCCCTCACTTCTCAGCTCCTGCACAATTTCAATGCATCACCAATCCTCCATTTGAAGAAATCCATTTTAAGTTCTTTTTTCCAGAGCCCAAATTCGCCTTTATCCCATAATAAGACTCATTCAGCCACTCAGGGTTGAACATGTCACCACCACGAAGATCAAACCCACCCAGTGCCACAGTTCGGTATTTAATGTCTGTTACTGTTTGCCTTTTTATACGTTACCAGCAATACCCACTCGAATGTAGTGGACACAGACAGACCAGCAAGACAAGATTTTGTCTTAAAAGTCTTTGGCAGACTCAGTTATTTTACAACTACAAAAAAGTAAAAAATGAAGAACTTAATTTTTGCAGAGGTAACTTTGCGTTCATTTCAAACTTTCACGCAGCATATCAACTCCATACATGACTTATTACGCTATAAAGGCGGGAACAGTTAGTACAGAATACATCAGAAGCTATGGCGTCCTTTTTTTTTCTTTTTTACCCATTAATGTGTCACGATAAGTCCCCGTCCCCATTGTAGGGGTGAACACAAATAGGTTGGACCTTGGAAATCAAGGCTGGAGGACCTACCTAAGCGCTCCGCGATATTCTCTCCGATTGTGAAATTGTTATCTACCTCATCTAAAAATACCAATTATGTACACGATTTATTGAAACAATTCCACGATTACGCATATATGTATTACGATAACAATACAAACCGAAGAGACGGTCTCATTAGCTTACTTTATTAGTCATATACGAATACCTGCTCCCAGCTCTCTCAGCACTGATCTTTGCATGGCGTAATATCGCTTAACTCACGATTTTCCCTGTACTGAATCAGGAGAATATTATAATGTGCAATAACTAAAATGGAAATATATATATATATATATATATATATAAATATATATATATATATATATATATATATATATATATATATATATATATATATATATATATATATATATATATATATATGTAGACACTATTGTAGCAACGAGTTGATACAAGTACTCCATTAATTGAATGCAGAGAAATAAACTGGCGCATAATTAAAATCTTCCTCGTAAAGCACGCTACTGAAAGTGGAGTGCATATAATACCGCGGTAGCACAGTGGTTAGGGAGTTCAACGCGAGAAGTGACAAACCCGTCTTAAGGCCCACCGCGGGACGTTAAAAAGGACATTAAGCGTTAACTCTTATCTCCGACCTGTCTGCCCACCCCCATTCAAATAACGATAATTAATGAAACATATCGACAAACATACAGTAATTTCCTTTGAATAAATGGTAATTAGTGAGACGGGGAAATTGAAGTGAATTCAGAGAGTACTTAATACGCTTACTTATTTTCATATACACTGTATCAAAA
>JAXCGZ010000042.1:32500-35000 GCA_037179515.1 Halocaridina rubra
TTAATGGAAGAAAAGAACAAGGATTATTCTACCTTTAATTATTTCTTCCAAGTTTAAGCTAATTGAACTTTTGTCAAGTATTGCTAGCAATGGTATAAGGAAATATATAAAGAAAAAAATAGCATAAATATGAACCCTTGATACTGTTGGTTGACATTTTGTGTCAATACTATTTTATTTTAAGGGGGTGGACAGACAAGCTGGAGCTACGGGAAGTAATGCGTGATACCCTTCCTAACGCCGCGCGGTGGGCTCGATCAAGGATTAGTCACCTTCCGAGTCCAGGATTCTTACGACTATGCAACAGCGGTTCCACAGTAACGACAAAAATACCGAAGAAAATTGACAAAAATTAATGGACTGGGAAATGAATTCATTATTTAATAAATCTGCTTTGAAAAATGCCTTCTTTGGTATCATTTTTCATGAGCGAGATATCGCGACGGGCAAGGAAAATTGCCCTCATCGGCCACGGGCACTTATAAAATATATAAGAAAAAATAGCATCTTAAGGACAAGGCAGAATTAAGAGAATGATAAACAATAAAAAGACGGACTGAGAGAATAGTCACAGTTTGTTATAATGATGATGAGAAAGAAATTTAAGAGAAAAAGAGATGGGAAGTGTTGTGATTTGTCAGATGTGGAAGGATAATAAGAAATGTGTAACTAAATCGTCTAATATTCAGTGTAGGCATAGGAAAATATACCCCTCTAGCTTCTATGGGGTGAATATCACGAACGCATGCTAACAATTTATTACAAGGATTGTCTAAATAAAGTTCACTTACCTAAGTGCAACATCTGAGGTGAGTAACATATATTACAGCAAAAATACCTGAAAGAAAAGAAAATATTACATTCGTAAGAAATTGTAAACATGATTCATACACAAGTAACAAGTAACAGAAATCAATGACAGTAGCATGTTGCTTTCAATTAAGAAGAAAAGCTCACTTCTGTCTCTCTTTTAATCCACTCACTGTATAGGGTAACTACTTATATATATATATATATATATATATATATATATATATATATATATATATATATATATATATATATATATATATATATATATATATATATATATATATATATATGATTCAGTTATATTTTCTTGGATCTTTATGAGATAAAAGAAAAAAAACAGAACCCCATGTAAAGCTATATTGACCCGTAACTTCTTAAAATTAGGTTAGGTCAGGTTAGGTCATGTAACATGCCTTGTTAATATGAATTATCCTAGAAAATACTGGGGTTACTCTTCATTACAAGATCCGTATTTGTTTACAAAAAATCGAATGTTGCACATGAAATATTTTCAATATATGGTCGTATATCCTATTAAATTAGGCTTGCTTTTCAGATATACTTCTATTTTCTTGTTTTTTTTCACGTGCCTCCTCTTCTCCCTTCTCCTTCATCTAATCTTCCAACCTTTACAGTCTTTCTATTTCTATACCTCGAAGCTTTTACTCTTCCATTTCGTTATTCTCTTTTTTTTCTCATCAATACTTTCAAAGCTCAAGATCTCTTTCTCTCTTTCTAGTTTCTTCACTAATGCCTTTCTTTGTTGCCGTTTCTTGATTTCTTTTATGGCCTTTGGACAACATAAAGTTTCGGAGCATAAATATCAACGTGTCCACTTTCCATAATATTGGCTTTCTAGTAATATCAATATGCTATAATTCTCTCTCTCTCTCTCTCTCTCTCTATATATATATATATATATATATATATATATATATATAATATATATATATATATATATATATATATATATATATATATATATATATATATATATATATATATATATATATATATATCGTCTTGTGTATATGCAAGTTTGAACATGAGTATTCACTGTTTATCAGTTTCTCTCTCTCTCTCTATCTATATATCTATATATCTAGCTATCTTCTATCTATCTATCTCTCTCTCTCTATCTCTCTATCTATCTATCTATCTATCTATCTATCTATCTATCTATCTATCTATCTATCTATCTCTCTCTCTCTCTCTCTCTCTCTCTCTCTCTCATCTTAGGTATATATTCAAGTGAGAACATGGGCACTGAATGTTAATCAGCTTACTTGCATTCTTTAAGTTTTGTGGAACTGTTTTTTCTTCATTCTGAATTCCTTACGTTATTTCCACGCCATCCACTCCTTCCATTGTTATTAGGGACATCATCTCTAAACTTCTCGCCAAGAGAATGCCACGACACAATTTGTCACTCTTCAATGACTCTTCACTCATTCCGTTTCCAAGACAAAGTTGGACGTAGATCTAGCAAAAATCGTATCTTATTTTCTAGGTGAACAATGGAATTACTGAGAGGGGGCAAAATTAATACCACCAGGGTGGCGCATCTCCTTGCAAAAGGAGTGAATAGTTCCCCCTAGCATAATGTTAATGATTAAAAAAAAAAATGCTTGAAATGTCTATTTGGAGATAAAATACAATTTTTCTCTGGGTTCATTTACAACTTTGT
>JAXCGZ010000042.1:40000-42500 GCA_037179515.1 Halocaridina rubra
ACCGAGACAGAATTTTGTCATCTAAAAGGAGATTAAGTTCGTCCTTCATATTTTTCCTTTCGATACGCAGTCGTTTTATAAAACACTGAAAGCCTTACCGAAGGCTGTTTACAAATACTGACTGGCGTTGTTGTCGTCGTTTGCCGTTGTGTCACAATCTTATCCGGATTCGAATAGGGGGCAGGGGAAACATAGCTTGAAGATTTCCAACGCCCTGGCGGTGGGTTCAGACACGGCTTTGTACAGGAAACGAACTCATTTTAGATATTCAGTGCGCAGTGTTTATACGCAAGCGAATGCACATAACAACTGTGATGTTAGGC
This sequence comes from Halocaridina rubra, assembly GCA_037179515.1. Classification (NCBI taxonomy): domain Eukaryota; kingdom Metazoa; phylum Arthropoda; class Malacostraca; order Decapoda; family Atyidae; genus Halocaridina; species Halocaridina rubra. The sequence goes on from JAXCGZ010000042.1 coordinate 40,324, forward strand.
ACAATATAACATTCGCCTTGAAGTATAAACACTCGGATTCTCTATTTTATTGCCAGTTTGTCTGAGAGAGAGAGAGAGAGAGAGAGAGAGAGAGAGAGAGAGAGAGAGAGAGAGGAGAGAGAGAGAGAGAGAGAGAGAGAGAGAGAGAGAGAGAGAGAGAGAGAGAGAGAGAGATTATTTTATTTTATTAATTTATTGCGCCAAGGCGTCAGACATTACATGAGTTCATACAAATAATGCTTCAAATGGATATAAAACCAAGAATTGAACATGGTTTACAGGGAGTGTACATATTGATAAAACATTGCTGCATACTAACACACAACTCACAGAATGGCAGCACAGAGTACATTATATGCAAAAGTAAAGCTCAGAGAAACGCAGAATGCACAAACAGAATTATATAGCAACATACAGAAAATATATGTATAATTCAATATAATTAATGGCCACCAAAGTGAGGAAAACGAGCAAGAATAACATCAAGGTTGTCATCATTAAGTAAAAATGAGCAGATCTGTATTAAGTTCTGACCTCGTGGTAAAACATCTCTCACTGCGGGGCACTGAAGACAATAGTGGTCAAGAGTGTTAGCATTAGTTCGGTCGCATAATGTACAGGAGGTGTACTGTGGCATATCTAGAGTCTGGGAGACCTGCCATAAAGGCCGATACCCCATTCTGAGCCGAGCACTAACTACATTGTTTTTCCGCACCATTAACCCCGCGTCTGCGATACTTGTAGCGACTGTGAAGGGATGTGATCATGGTGCTGTATGGACACACTGTTGGCCCTCTCCGTAAGAGAGAGAGAGAGAGAGAGAGAGAGAGAGAGAGAGAGAGAGTTTAATGGCACAGGATACTGTGATCACATTGGGGGAACGGGGATGGGACCAAAGAGTTTAGGATTAAAGAGATAGAGCCTTAGGGAACGATGGAAATAATTGAAGTTGATTTTTTTCCTTTTAGGAAATGGCAACCATTATCTATGGATTTAGAAGATGGAAGAGAGAGAGAGAGAGAGAGAGAGAGAGAGAGAGAGAGAGAGAGAGAGAGAGAGAGAGAGAGAGAGAGAGAGAGAGAGAGAGAGAGAGAGAGAGAGAGAGAGAGAATACAAGTACAGCATTAATAAGCAATGAGCTTGAATTGGGGGAGAAAGTTAGAGCGAAGAAAATGAAATTAAAACCAGTGAGCGTTACAATGATCATGAGGTTCTGTGTTTGTGGTTTTTACTTGAAATTTTTTATGCGGCAAGAACTTAATAAATTAAAAATAACACACACAATAAAGCAAGGATCTGCAAATGCTACTTTTTGTTCAGTATCTTATAAAATAAATAAGTGTGAGTGTGTGTGCGTGTATAGAAGAGTACGCTAGAAAGTTTATGACACAGAGACTGAAAGAAACTGACTAGATTAACATGCACATGAACTTCTTTCATATATTTTTCAAAGAAGGAAGACTATTTTAATAAATAAAAAAAATAAAAACTCTCCAAAAGGATGAGTGTGATGAAAGTCCGAAATATTTATCGCGAAAAGAAACTGTGAATTGATGGTATGTGGACTTCTAATTGTGAAGGCTATATGGATTTAGTGTCTTAAAAATCTTTTACATTTATATATACACAAAGAATATTCTTACCCACTTACCCTGTAGATGGCTCAAACAGAGTGGTAAGGAAATGGTAGCAGCCCTTTATCCTTATGCGTTAAGAGGAGTGACTGAGTTAAATTAGCTTGCGGTGGCTGTGTACTTTGACTCGGCTATCCTTACGATAGGGTTTGTGTCCAGTGTATATATGTATATACGTATCTCTATACAAGGACCATGAAAACGGATCGTCGAGCCATTGCAGGACCTTGACTCTTTGTGGGAGAAAAATACGATGGAGAATTGACTTAGTTCCCTCACCCCGCAATATCAGACCTACTTTTACGACATGCAGGAAAACAAGGAGGCCGTTTTCTGGTCCCGTAACCCAGGAGAAGGAAAGAAAAAGTGCAGAGCAAGAGAGATTGAACCACAAGCTGGTCAGCATTTCACTTGGATATATTCTCCTTATATACAAGAAAGAAGAACGAAATACATGAATACACAGAGAAATAAGTACATAGCCATATTCTATGATTTTAATTTCGTTAAGTTCTTTCTCAATGTAGTTGAATACGAAGACTG
>JAXCGZ010000042.1:47500-52500 GCA_037179515.1 Halocaridina rubra
TGACCAGGACTCGAACCTAAGACACATATAGATGGGATTTGAATTAAATGCAAAAAACGAAGCCACAATTGAGGTTAGGAGAAGCTGTAATATGAACAAAAAGGCAATCAGCAAGAATGCATTCATTCCTAGTATAGCATTTAGCTGCAAGGTTTGCTTCTTCTTTAGACCTTCAGTGGTGTAGTTGACAGCGCCTTGGAACAGTAATTATGTCTTAGGTTCGAGTCCCGGTCGGGGGTAAAATATAATTCACACACACACACACACACACACACACATACACACACAAACACACACACACACAACACACACACCACACAAACACCACACACACACACAAACACCACACACACACACATATAATATATATATATATATATATATATATATATATATATATATATATATATATATATATATATATATATATATATATACTGAAGGAAAGAAATCAGAGAAAACTGCAAAATTTACACAGGGCTTGAAGAAACACTATGCTTCAAATGCCCCAGTTGAAGAGTAACTATCTTCTCCTACAGAAAATGATTCTTTGACACAAGTTTCTCGAAGCCTTGGTGAGCTTTCGTCAGGCAAATGGAGCACTGGTGAATGAAACTTTCTTAGAAAAAGAAGATGGTTAGGAAGCTCCGCTTCCAAAAGGGAAAACTATCTTTCTCCAAGAGCAAGTATTCAACAGCCAGTGTTTAAAATTTATTGTTCCTCGGTGCCTGTCCGAGGAATCCTGTGATATAAATTGAAGGTAGGGATTCTCTTGACATTTACTATATAGATATGTACATTTATGTATGTGTGTGTGTGAGTGCGAGAGAGCACGTGTGTGTGTAGGTTCTTATTTCACAATAAACCTGAATACATGTATATATACAAGCAGTGCTAACTTCCATTAGGTTCAATCTAATAAAAACAATGCTTATATCCTACACATTTCTTGAAAAAAAAAAAAATTGATAAAAGTTGCTGCAAGTAAACAAGAACCTATTACCATGCCATGCTATTAGTAGCTCTTCTTTATGAATGAGTAGTTGCAGACTATGTATAGCCTCTCCTTACGAATGAGTAACCTTACCATGCATTAGCAGCTTCTCATAAACACTGACTTTAGACACAAGCTGCATCGTTCATTTTCCTGAGCCGTTCTTGCTACCCAGACCCCAACGGTTAATGTCACAGGATCCATAGCATTAAAATGTTTATTTTGCAATGAGCAATTCAGTTTTAAAAGTCTACGTCGTCTACTTTTTTGGTGTGTAGCACAGTGCTAAAGCACGCGAGTCGGGATGAGAGGACCCTGACATTCGCGGATTCGATCCGACCCCAGAGTTTTAAAAAAGATACATCCAAACTTTGTCTCCAATGGCAACTTGTCTGCGTTCACTCACTCCAAATAGAGACTAAGGGTGACACACAAAACGACATAATTATGTATTCATAAACTTGAAAAATATAAGCGGTAAGTATTAATACTGAAAAATACCAGCAGAATTCTTCGTAGTAAATTGTACCTAGTATTTCGAAAAATAAATAAATGCCTTGGGGTGATGATTACTTTTTTTTCTTTTATGCAAAACTGCATATATAGAAAGGAGAAAACGTGAAGTTTAATAAAAAAAAAATCAAACTTGCGTTGACTCATTTCTTTCCATCACGCTTTTCGATTCTTACTATCGCTCTCTCTTTTTTCCGTCGTTTCCTTTCCCTCTTGTCATTTCGAAGGATTCATCAGCAAAGAGAGTAAGAGAAGATTAAAGTAATCTTCCCATTATTTAAAAGAAGTGAAGGTAAACGACCCGGATTCTCGGGGACTTGCCTAAATAGGCATTTCCTTCCACTGACATGGAACGAAAATTTTGGAATATAGGACTCTCTCTCTCTCTCTCTCTCTCTCTCTCTCTATATATATATATATATATATATATATATATATATATATATATATATATATATATATATATATATATATATATATATATATATATATATATATATATATATATATAGGTTGAGTCTTCCTTCAGGACGGTTCTTTCCTCATGGCTACATCTACACTTAATATTCTGGCGTATTCACTACACATCTCTTGCTATTCCATTACATTTGACAAGTCACGACATTCCCCACATCTGTCTCTTTTTCTTTCTTTTTTTCCTCACATTTGTTATTATTTATGGAATGTCCACAGCTAATGGCCTCCAGTACCCTGCATAGAGGGGTACGAAGAATCTCCGGGGATCGTGTTGACTCCACTATTAGCTTGAGGGCAGACACGCCTGGTGGTAGTAATGGTTCTACCCTTAAGCTTGCACCTCCTAATAAATCTGCTTCTTTCACTCTTCACTATTCTAACACTCGTGGGCTGAACTCTAATCTTTCGTCTGTGGAACAGCACTTGGGCACTTTCCTCCCTAACCTCCTCCTCCTATCTGAAACCCAGGTGTCTATACATGCTTCCACTGACCCATTTCAAATCTCTCACTATAATCTATATACTCGCTTTTTCGTTCCAAAGGTGGGGTCTGTGCATACTGCAACACTAACACTCCTACTGCGAGGCTCATGGACCTTGAATCTCCTGACTTTGATGTTCTCTGGTTAAAAGTCTATCTCTCCACTACCACCATCTTCCTTTGCTTCTGCTACTGTTCTCCAAACTCCACCGAGTTTGTGTCTTTCTTTGAATATTTGTCCTCGTGCCATGAGTCCTTGCTATCATCTCACCCGCATGCCGAAGTTCTCTACCCTGGAGACTTCAATGTACACCACAGTGAGTGGCTTCATTCTTCTCACACTGATGTGGGAGGAAACGAGGCCCTTGCTTTCTCTATTACTCACGATCTGAAGCAAATTATCAAACATCCTACTCGCGTTCCTGATCATCACGAACATGCTGCAAACACTCTTGACCTCATTTTTACTTCTAACCCTTCAAACTACTCTTATTATGTGCTTTCCCCTCTTGGTAAATATGACCACTCTATGTTCTCAGTCTCTTCCAGTTTTGCTCCCCACCACCAATCCCTCCTACTCAGCGCCGCTTTTGGCACTTCGAGCGTACCCAACATGAAAATTTACGTAACTTTCTCTTTGACTTCCTATGAGATGACTACTGCTTTCGGTCCCGCAACTCTGATCAGGTAGCTTTTAAAGCTACTGAAATCATTACTGCGGGAATGGAGGAGTACATCCCCTCTTCTACAAAAACTTCCTCTCCCCCTAAACCTTGGTTTGACCATGCCTGCTCCATGGCTATCCAGGCTAGGAATAGGGCTCACCAATCTTATCAAGCCTCTCCTTCTGATTTAACTCGCTCTGCTTTTATTGTAGCTAGGAATCGCTGTACTGCTCAGATTCGAAGGTTTAAGGCTTCCTTTATAATGCAGCTGGTTCTTAGCCAAAAACCTCTCCAAAAACTTCTGTAACTCAAGCTATCCCCCTCTCATTCGTTCTGGTGGTTCTATAGCTTGCTCTCCCACTGACAAAGCCACTCTCTTTGGCTCTCGTTTTTCTGCCAACTCTTCCATAAACGATTCCAACTCACCTGTTCCTCAGTCTTTACCCCTCTCTAACCCTATGCCCTCCCTTATCCTTTCTTCACGCAAAGTTCATAAGGTTCTTCGCTCGCTAAAGACGAATAAAGCATCTGGTCCCGATGGTATCCCTGCAAAGTTCCTTAAGGAGTCTGCAGATGAACTGGCTCCCGTGTTTTGCCGTCTTTTTCGCCTCATTCTGTCAACCAGTATCTATCCTTCATCTTGGAAGCATGCTCTAGTTCAACCTGTTCCTAAGAAGGGTGACTGCTCTATTTATTCTAACTACCGACCAATTGCCCTAACCTCTTCTATTGCTAAAGTTTTCGAAACTTTGCTCAGTTCTCACTTCCTGAAATGCCTTGAATCTAACTAGCTTATCTCCAATCACCAGTACGGCTTCTGCAAGGGAAGATCCACTGGTGATCTCCTGTCCAATCTTACTCATGTATGATCATCTTCTCTGGGGAACTATGAGGAATCCTTTGTCGTCGTCCTTGAAATCTCTAAGGCTTTTGACAGAGTCTGGCACAAGGCTCTGTTGGCCAAACTCCCTGCCTATGGCTTTACACCTACTTTCTATTCTCTGATTTCCAGTTTTCTTACTGACCGTTTTATATCTGTAGTTGTTGATGGCGCGACATCTAGCCCTTTCTTTGTTACCAGTGGTGTTCCACAGGGCTCTGTTCTTTCACCTACTCTCTTCCTTCACTTCATCAATGATCTTCTACAATCCCCATCTTCCTCTCTTCTTCATGCCTTTGCCGATGATTCTACCCTTCACTTTTCCTCTTCCTTTTATTCACAACCTTCATCTGTTACTCGTAATCAATCGCATATCACTCTTTCTTCTACTCTTAACTCCGATTTGCAGAGAGTATCTGCTTGGGGCACTAAAAATTTAGTTAAATTCAATGCCTCTAAGACAGTTTCTGGCTATCTTTTTATCTTCTTCTCCTCCTAATAACCCTATTGTCTTCGAAACTAATGAAATTCACTCTCTTAACTCTATCAACATATTAGGAATCCATATAGCCCATAACTTGTCTTGCAGGAATCACATAATCCAAATTTCTAAATCTTCATCCAAAAAATTGGTGGTTTTGTTTCGTTTTTGTCATTACTTTTCCTCTTTGCAGTTACTTAAAATTTACAAAGATCTTATCCGTCCCTGCTTAGAATACTGCTCACACATCTGGGGTGCTTCTTCCTTTACTTATCTTCTTGATAGGGTTGAATCTAAGGCAGTCAGACTCATTAATGATCCTCTTCTTACTTCTAATCTGGATTCTCTCTCTCTTCGCCGTAAGGTATCTTCCCTTTGGCTTTTCTAAAACTACTACTTCCATCGCTGCTCTGATTAGTTGGCGAGTTTCATCCCACCCACAGTACCGAGGCCCCGTAACACTCGCCAAGCGGCCTCATCTCACAGTAACTGTGTGGAGATTTGTAGCT
>JAXCGZ010000042.1:55000-62500 GCA_037179515.1 Halocaridina rubra
TCTCCTGAGCGGTTCCATTTTATACTTAGTGATACTTATCATACCTGTCCTTAAAACTATGGATTGAGATAGCATTAACTACCTCCTCGCTTAGCCAATTCCAATTATCAACTACTCTTACACTGAAAAAGTATTTCCTTACATCCTCTAGTTCTAGAGCCCGCCATATCAAAATATCGATCCCTATCCACTCTATCATAACCATGAAGGAATTTACAGACTGTCACCATATCCCTCCTCACTCTTCTAGCTTCGAGTGATGGTAAGTCTAATTCTCTCAGCCTCTCATCATAACTGAGATTGCGTATTTCTGGCACCAGTTTCGTGGCATGTCTTTGAACTTTTTCAAGCTTAGCTATGTGTTTTTTCAAGTGCGGATTCCAAAAGGGGGCTGCATATTCGAGTTTTGGCCTCATATCGGTTACATAAATATTTCTGAACATTTCCTTGTCCATGTGCCTGAAGGCTACCCTTACATTTGATAAGAATGCATATGCTGCCCTTACTATGCCATTTATATGTATTTCTGGAGACAAATCTGCCAGTATGTTTACTCCTAGATCTCTCTCATTTTCTGTCTCTTGAAGTTGTACTCCAGCCACCGAGAAGTCAAGCTTGGGCCTTCTTGCACTTGTACCCATTCTCATTACCTTACATTTTGAAGTATTGAATTTCATTAGCCACTTTTCTGACCACTCATGCAGATTATTTAGATCCTCCTGAAGTTCTCTACCATTGATCTCGTTTTTTACTTTCTTCACAATCTTTGCATCATCTGCAAACATATTCATGAATGAATTTACAGACTCTGGTAGGTCATTTACATATACAAGGAACAAAAGTGGCCCTAAAACTGAACCTTGTGGAACTCCACTACTAACTCTTCTCCATTCAGACACTGAGTGTCTTACTCTAACCCTCTGTTCCCTTCCTTCTAAGTAAGTTTTTATCCATTCCAAAACATTTCCACCTATTCTAGCCATTGATTGCAGCTTCCTAATAAGTCTCCCATGTGGAACAGTGTCAAACGCTTTCTGGAAGTCTAGGAATATGCAATCTGCCCAGCCCTCTCTTTCGTGTAAGATTCGGCTTACCTCATCATAAAATTCTAATAAGTTTGTTACTGTTGATCTACCTTCTCTGAAGCCATGTTGCCTCACTGACAAAAAGTTGAAGGATTCCAAGTGAAGAGAGATATGTTTCCTTAGTAGTTTCTCCATAACTTTGCAAACTATGCTGGTCAAGGAAACTGGTCTATAGTTCAGAGCCGTATCCCTCCTTCCCTTTTTGAAGATAGATATCACATTTGCTTGTTTCCAGCATCTTGGAATCTCCCCCGACTCCAGTGACTCCTTAAATATGATACTTAGTGCCACTGATATTTTGCTTGCGCATTTTTTAAGCACATGAGGGGATATGTCATCAGGACCTGTAGCTTTATGAACATCTAAATCCATCAGCGCTTTGCATACCTCTCTGGCTGTAAGGTTGATGTTCTCTAATACCTGCCCTTGAGCTTCTATCACTGCATTCTGAGGGGGTGGGGTATTTTCTACTGTAAATACTGACTGAAACTCCTTGTTCAATTCTTTGCAGATCTCTTCATCCGTCTCAGTGATGCTTCCATCCGCTCTCTTTAGCCTTAAAACCAGTTCTTTTACCTTCAGTTTTCCTCTGATACAGCTGTGGAAAAGCTTGGGATTTTCTTTAGCCTTCCTGGTGATGTCCCTCTCATAGTCTCTCTCTGCCTCTCTCCTTTTACTTAGGTAGTCATTTCTTGCTCTTTTGTAGGTTTGCCAGGCATTTATGTTTTTTCTCCTCCTATACCTTTTCCAGCATTTGTCTCTCCACTCCTTAGCTCTTTTACACTCATTTGTGTGTGTGTGTGTGTGTGTGTGTGTGTGTGTGTGTGTGTGTGTGTGTGTGTGTGTGTGTGTGTGTGTGTGTGTGTGTGTGTGTGTGTGTGTGATTACCTAATTGTGATTACCTAATTGTGTTTACGGGAAAGAGCCCAAAGCTCGTATCTTCCCGTCTCCTGATCGGTTCCATTTTTAGACTTAGTGATACTTATCATACCTGTCCTTAAAACTATGGATTGAGATAGCATTAACTACCTCCTCGCTTAGCGAATTCCAATTATCAACTACTCTTACACTGAAAAAGTATTTCCTTACATCCTGCAAACAAGTTTTCTTCCGAAGCTTCAAACTATGACCTCTAGTTCTAGAGCCAGCCCTATCGAAATATCGATCCCTATCCACTCTATCATAACCATGAAGGAATTTAAAGACTGTCACCATATCCCCCCTTACTCTTCTAGCTTCGAGTGATGGCAAGTCTAATTCCCTCAGCCTCTCATCATAACTGAGATTGCGTATTTCTGGCACCAGTTTCGTGGCATGTCTTTGAACTTTTTCAAGCTTAGCTATGTGCTTTTTCAAGTGCGGATTCCAAAAGGGGGCTGCATATTCGAGTTTTGGCCTCACATAGGTTACATAAATATTTCTGAACATTTCCTTGTCCATGTGCCTGAAGGCTACCCTTACATTTGATAAGAATGCATATGCTGCCCTTACTACGCCATTTATATGTATTTCTGGAGACAAATCTGCCAGTATGTTTACTCCTAGATCTCTCTCATTTTCTGTCTCTTGAAGTTGTACTCCAGCCACCGAGTAGTCAAGCTTGGGCCTGCTTGCACTTGTACCCATTCTCATTACCTTACATTTTGAGGTATTGAATTTCATTAGCCACTTTTCTGACCACTCATGCAGATTATTTAGATCCTCCTGAAGTTCTCTACCATTGTTCTCGTTTTTTACTTTCTTCACAATCTTTGCATCATCTGCAAACATATTCATGAATGAATTTACAGACTCTGGTAGGTCATTTACATATACAAGGAACAAAAGTGGCCCTAAAACTGAACCCTGTGGAACTCCACTATTAACTCTTCTCCATTCAGACACTGAGTGTCTTACTCTAACCCTCTGTTCCCTTCCTTCTAAGTAAGTTTTTATCCATTCCAAGACATTTCCACCTATTCTAGCCATTGATTGCAGCTTCCTAATAAGTCTCCCATGTGGAACAGTGTCAAACGCTTTCTGGAAGTCTAGGAATATGCAATCTGCCCAGCCCTCTCTTTCCTGTAAGATTTGGCTTACCTCATCATAAAATTCTAATAAGTTTGTTACTGTTGATCTTCCTTCTCTGAAGCCATGTTGCCTCACTGACAAAAAAGTTGAAGGATTCCAAGTGAAGAGAGATATGTTTCCTTAGTAGTTTCTCCATAAGTTTGCAAACTATGCTGGTCAAGGAAACTGGTCTATAGTTCAGAGCCGTATCCCTCCTTCCCTTTTTGAAGATAGGTATCACATTTGCTTGTTTCCAGCATCTTGGAATCTCCCCCGACTCCAGTGACTCCTTCAATATGATACTTAGTGCCACTGATATTGTGTTTGCGCATTTTTTAAGCACATGAGGGGATATGTCATCAGGACCTGTAGCTTTATGAACATCTAAATCCATCAGCGCTTTGCATACCTCTGTGGCTGTAAGGTTGATGTTCTCTAATACCGGCCCTTGAGCTTCTATCACTGCAATCTGAGGGGGTGGGGTATTTTCTACTGTAAATACTGACTGAAACTCCTTGTTCAATTCTTTGCAGATCTCTTCGTCCGTCTCAGTGATGCTTCCATCCGCTCTCTTTAGCCTTAAAACCTGTTCTTTTACCTTCAGTTTTCCTCTGATACAGCTGTGGAAAAGCTTGGGATTTTCTTTAGCCTTCCTGGTGATGTCCCTCTCATAATCTCTCTCTGCCTCTCTCCTTTTACTTAGGTAGTCATTTCTTGCTCTTTTGTAGGTTTGCCAGGCATTTATGTTTTTTCTCCTCCTATACCTTTTCCAGCATTTGTCTCTCCACTCCTTAGCTCTTTTACACCCATTATCGAACCATTTCTCTCTGGCATGAATTACACCTACTTTGGTGACAGGTATGCAGCAATCTACTATCTTCCCATATTTCTCACAAAAGATGTCATACATTTCTTGTACAGATTTGTTGTAAAATAAGGTTCTCCAGTCAATAACTGCAAAAAGCTCATTTATTTTGATGTAATCTCCTTTCGGATAGTTCCTCCTCATGTCCTCAGTGCCTCTACTCTCAGGAAGAATGTCTTCAGTGATATACTCCATCAACAACACACAGTGGTCACTCTTTCCAATTGGTGGTTCATACTCAATATTTTCAATATCCAACACATTATCTGTGAACACCAGATCAAGTAGTGATGGCTCATCCCCACCCCTGGCTCTTGTTGGTTCCATTACATGTTGGTGTAGGAAATTCCCTTGTACGCAATCTAGGAATCTTGCCCCAAATGAGTCCTCACCACTGTGTGGGTCAAGATTTATCCAATCTATCTCTTTATGATTAACGTCTCCCATAATAAAAATCCTACATTTTTTTCTCCCGCGCCATGTTAACAACTGAGTTTATGACTTCAATCGTACCTATATGACTTTCCTCATAAATTTCAAGCCTATTTTGGTTCCTTGGTGGGTTGTATACAACAGTTATTATAATGCTCTCTGACCCAGTATTTATGCGAGCAACAAGAAATTCCCTGAACTCACTTTCTATAGCCAAGTTTATTTCTTCAACTTGAATCCTCTCACTTATGAGCAGTGCTATCCCTCCACCAGTCCTCTCAGATCTTTCGACCCTTAGTATTCTGAAGCCCTTAGGAAAAACTGTGACACTGTTTATGTCCTCACTCAACTTAGTCTCTGTAATTGCTACTATATCTGCCTTACTGTTGTGAATCCTATCTTTTAATTCTACTGCCTTACCAGCTAATCCATCAGCATTTGTGTATAACAATCTTAATGAGGCCCCATCCCCTGATCTTCTGTCATTATCTTCTTTATCTCCCCTTTGTCTGGAAGTATTCTGTAACGAAAATTTTTCTTCTCTTCTTCATTTCTTTCATCATTTAACCTTCTTGCCTCTTGCAACAAGTTTTTGATCTTTCCCATCTCTTCCTGTGTTCTGTATCGTCTAATGAACACTTCTTTGCATTCTTGAAGGTCTTTTAGACTTTTTTTTCTCAACAATATTTCCCTACATGTCTCCCCTCTCTCAAAGGTTACTTTTGTTGGTCTCGGCTTTCCTTCCCTCGAATATTTACCTAGTTGGTGTATGTTTACAATATCCTCAGGACCACATACTACTCCAAGCTTTCTTATCAGGTCTACAACGTTAGCTTTATTTTCTTCAAGTCTCCCCTGCCATGTTGGCTCCTGGGATTCACTTATGCCTGAGATTACCACTGTCTTCTCCTTATCAAGTGCCTGTCTGATGAGTGGGTTTGCCCTTTCCATGACAACGTCTTTCATTTTTTCGATTACTGTCTCTTTATAGTCAACTGTTTGTATGTTTTCCAGTGCCACCACCTTTACAGCCTCTTTTACTGCCACATTCCCCTTTAGTGCATCAGCAAAGGACGTTTTCATGGCATCATTTTCCATATTCAGCTCCTGGAACTCTTTTCTGAACTGTTCAATGTTTTCCTTAATCTGAACATTCCAAGCAGCAATCTCGTCTCTCTCAGAAGAGAGCAGTGAACTAACATCTAATTCCTTTAGGTTGTCATTTAGCTGTTTGTTTTTATCTTCTTGTTTAGAAATTCTAGATTCTAGTTGACTCTTTTCCCCTTCCAGCTTCTTTATTCTTTTTTCTAGTTCCTTTCTCTCCTGCCCTTGTGCTTTATTTGCTTCCTCCAAAGATCTTATTTGTTCTCTGAGTGTTTCATTCTCTTTCATTTCTCCATCCATATTCCGAATTTTATCATCAAGGCTTGTAACCATTTCCTCTAACTTCTTGATTCTCTGTTTAAGTCCTCTGATGACTACCCCTTCTCCCGACCCATGGGTGGGAGAGGTTTGGGACAGAGATGGCTTCATTTTTTTGTTCTCCCTCTCACAGAATATAGAAAGAAGACGAGAAAAGAGGAAAAAAAAAGAAAAGAGAAAAACTTCTAATTTACCTTCACACAGAATTTTTATATCTCCATATAAGTACTATTTAGTGACTCAGTTTGTCTCCTTTCTGGTAACACACATGTGTGTGTGTGTGTGTGTGTGTGTGTGTGTGTGTGTGTGTGTGTGTGTGTGTGTGTGTGTGTGTGTGTGTGTGTGTGTGTGTGTGTGTGTGTGTGTGTGTGTGTGTGTGTGTGTGTGTGTGTGTGTGTGTGTGTGTGTGTGTGTGTGTGTATTTCAGCAATCAACCACGATAAAATATGTTCAAGTCCTAAAACCTTGTATTTCGAGAAAATTACTAAAAATTATACAGTGTTGCGTTTTAACATGCACAGTTGCGCGAGCTTTATTAGAACTGGGAACAACCCAAAAATAAGAATGTTAAACCTCGTTTCTGCATAAATTTTAATACCCCCTAAGTTTTAATATTTTAGAGGAGTGTAAGTTTTAAAAAAGTTATATGTTTCTTAACTGACAGCAATTCGCATATCAAAATTTTACGCCATCATAAAAAATACATACACACACGCGGGTGCGCGCACACACACGCACAGAGATAAATAGAGAAGTGGGTACAAAACCTACACCGAAGGATCCGTCTCCTAATATACCGACGCCATATTTCCAACTGGAGAAATTCTCGTCACACTATAATCCCGACAGGTCAGTCTCCCGAAATCTGTTTATTCATCTTGACATGTCATAATGCCACCAATCAGATTCTGCGCATCCGGATTCTTGTTTGAGCTCCACCGCTGTTTTTGCCAAAGCATGTGGTCAGTATTTGATGCAACTGAATTACGTGTTCCACGTTTTTTGGCGAGCGTGACACTGGGACAGGCAAGAAAATTGCCCTCATCGATAAAGGCCAGGGCAAAGGAAAGTAAAGAGCTGAAGACAAGGCAGAGATGAGGTAAAGATACACAACAGCAAAAGGACAGGCTGAAAGAATAGTCGAAGTACTGAGGACCTAGATATATGGCAGGATTAAGCCCTGAGGTGACGATAGATCCGCTTTTTGAAGGAAGATAGGTTATAAGAATTAGGAAAGACAGAAAAAGGGAGAGTTTCGTAGTCAGCAGGTGGTTGGGAAGAAACAGTCTCTGCAACGACCAATCCGAGAGCTACAAATCTCCACACAGTTTTTGACTATCTCTATTTTCTGCTCCTGATATTCCTATTAACATATTTAGGAATTCAGATAGCCTCTAGCTTGTCTAAGAGGACTCACATTATCCAAATTTCTACATCTGCATCCTAAAATTTGGGGGTTATGTTTCGTTTTCGTTATTACTTTTACTCTTTAGGGTTACTTAATATCTATAAAGGCCTTATTCATCCCTGTTTAGAATACGGCTTGCACATCCGGGGTGCTTCTTCATATACTTATCTCCTTGATAGGGTTGAATCTAAGGAAGTCAGACGCATTAATGAACCTTCTCTTACTTTTAATATAGATTC
>JAXCGZ010000042.1:67500-90000 GCA_037179515.1 Halocaridina rubra
AAGGGCGTAGAGAAAATAGAAGGGTGGGGACTGGAGAAGATCACAGACAAAGAGAAGGAACAGAGTAGGTGAAAAAGCAGAACTATGATCAGTAGGTTGGTCATGGCACAGTCGCCTGTTGAAATACTACGACTGAAGGTATTACGGATTCAACTAGGACTGGTCCAGACAGCTCCAGGTTAAGTGTTCTTTCATGCATTGTTCTTTCCTTATGCCAACATCTACACCAAATATTCTAGCATATTTGCTACAAATCTCTTATCATCCCATTACATTTGACAAGTCATAACACTTCCCATATGTTTCTTTTTGCTTTCTTTTCCAGCGTTTCTGCTTTATTTATAGAAATTCCACAACTTATGGCCCCCAGTCCCCGGCACAGAGGGGTGCTAAGAATCTCCGGGGATCTTGTTGACTCCACTATTGACATGAGGGTTGACATGCTTGGTGGTAGTAATAGTTATGTCCTTAACCTTGAACCTCCTGATAGATTTGCTTCTTTCACTTTCCATATTTCTGACATTCGTGGCCTGAACTCTAATTTCCCGTCATTGGAACAGCACTTGGTACATCACTCCCTATCCTCCTCCATCTCTCTAAAATCCAGATGCCTAGCCATACTTTCACTGACCCAGTTCAAATCTCTCACTAACCTGAATTCTCGCTTCCGTTGTAAAGGTGGGGTTTGTGCCTACTGCAACACTAACACTACTCTGGTAAGGCTCATGGACCTTGAATCTAGTGACTTTGATGTTCTTTGGCTGAAAATATATCTCTCCACTACCAATACATTCCTTTGCTTCTGCTACTGTTCTCCAAACTATATTGATTTTCCCTTTTCTTTGAATATCTGTCGTTTTGCCATGAGTCCTTGCTATCTTCTCATCCACATGCCGAAGTTCAATATGTTAGAGACTTCAATGTACACCACAGTGAGTGGCTTCATTCTTCCCACACTGATGTGGGAGAAAGTGATGCCTTTGCTTTCTCTATTACTCAAGAGCTGAAACAGATTATCAAATATCCTACTCGTGTTCCTGCTCGACATGCAGCCAAAACTCTTGATCTATATCTTATTTCTAATCCTTCAAACTACTCATATTCTGTTCTTTCCCCTTTTGGTAAATTTGACCACTCTGTGATCACAATGCATCCAGTTTCGCTCCCCCAACATCAGTTCTTCCTACTCAGTGACATCTTTGGCACTTTGAGCGTACCCAATGTGAAGATTTGAGTAAACTTTCTCTTTGACGTCCCATGGGATGACTACTGCTTTTGGTCCCGCAATTCTGATCAGGTAGCCCTAAAAGTTGCTGAGATCATAACCTCGGGAATGGAGGCATTCATCCCCTCTATAAATATTTTTCTCTGCCTCATCCTTGGTCTGCCCATGCCTGTTCCATGGCTATTCAGGCCAGGGATCGGGAACACTGGTAGTAACTAGCCTCCCCTTGTAATTGAACTTGTTCTGCTTTCATGACAGCTACCGATGGCAGTACTCCTCAGTTTCGGAGGTCTAAAGCATCCTAAATAAGAACAAAAGTTAATGATCTTAAATCCTCACTGATATATGTGTCTGGTCCTTAGCCAAAAAACTTCTCCAAATACTTCTGTAACTCAAGCTTTCCTCCTCTCATTCGTTCTGATGGTTCTATAGCTTGCTCTCCCACTGACAAAGCCTCTCTCTTTGGCTCATATTTCAGCCAACTCTTCCGTAAACGAATCCAGCACGGCTATCCCTCATTCTTTACCCCTCTCTAACCCTTTGCCCTCCCTTATCTTTTTTTCATGCAAGGTTCATAAGGTTCTTTGTTCTCTAAAGACAAACAAGGCATATTGTCCCGATAGTAACCCTACAATGTTCCTTAAGGAGTTTGCAGATGAACTGGCTCTCAGACTTTGCCATCTTGTTCTCATTCTCTCAGTCATTATATATCCTTCATCTTGGAAGCATGCTCTAGTGCAACCTGTTCCAAAGAAGGGTGACCATTAAATTCCTTCAAACTACCAACCTATTGCCTTAACCTTTGCTATCGCTAAAGTTTTCGAAACTTTGCTCAACTCTCACTCCTTGAAACGTTTTGACTCGAACTCGCTTATCTCCGATCAACAGTACATATTCTACAAGGCAAGATCCATTGGTGACCTCTCGTCCTATCTTCCTCATGGATGGTCATCTACTCTGAGGAACTATGGAGAATCCTTTGCCATCGCCTTTGATATCTCTAAGGCTTTTGACAGAGTCTGGAACAAGGCTCTGTTGACCAAACTCCCAGATTGTGGCTTTATCCCTTTTATTTGTTCTCTGATTTGCACTTTTCTTTTTGAAGGTATTATATCTGTGGTTGTTGACAGTGCAACATTTAACCCATTCACTGGTACCAGTGATTCTCTACAGGGCTATGTTCTTTCTTCTGCTCTGTTCTTTCTCTTCATCAACAATCTTCTTCAGTCCCCATCCTCCTCTATTCTTCAAGCATTCCGACAATTCTACATTTCATATTTCCTCTGCCTTTTCTTCACAACCTTCATCTGCTTCTCGTAATCAATCCCATATCACTCTTTTTTTCTAATCTCATCTACGATTTGCAGAAGGTATCTGAGTGGGGCACCAAAAATTTAGTTAAATTTAATGCCTCTAAGACACAGTTTCTAAATATCTCTATCTTCTTCTCCTCCTTCGGTTAATATATTAGGAAACCAGACAGCCTCTAACTTTTCTTGTAGGAATTACATAATCCAAATTTCTAAAGCTGCATCCTAAAAATTGGGGATTCTGTTTTGCTTTCGCCATTACTTTTCCTCTTTACAGTTACTTAAAATCTATAAAGGTCATATCCATTCCTGTTTAGAATACTGATTACACATCTGGAGTGTTTCTTCATATACTTATCTCCATGATAGGATTGAATCTAAAGCAGTCAGACTCATTAATGATCCTTCTCTTACTTCTAAGCTGAAATCTCTTTCTCTTCGCCGAAAGGTATCATCCCATTCTCATTTCTATCACTACTACTTCCATCACTGCTCTGATGAGTTGGTGACTTGCATCCTTCCCCCACTGCCGAGGCAGCCTAACACTCGCCAAGCACCCTCGTTTCACAGGTACTGTGGGGTACTGTGTGGAGATTTGTAGCTCGCGGACTGGTTGGTGCAGTGACTTCCTCTTCCCATCTACCTCCGAACGAACTCTCTTTCTCCTTCTGTGTCTCTTAATGCTTATAACCTATCTTCCTTTAAAATACGGATCTATCGTCATCTCACTGCCTAATCCTAACGTATCTCTAGGTCCTAAGTACTTCGACAATTCTTACAGCTTTTCCTTTTCCTATTGTGTATCATTACCTCATCTCTACCTTGTCCTTAACCTATTACTGATAACTGGAAATACGCTAAATATTGCTCCTTCAACAATCACAGATATAAGATGGTCAGAAAGAAAGCTGGAACTCAAACAGGTGTGAACTGGGGAAGTAAGGCTGGATGCCTCTAAACCTTCCAGAATGAGCTTGTTTTCTTACTATAATTCAAAAATATTTTCTTTTTGTTAGGTGAAGTAGGTTTATTCACCCACTGTACTGTATTTAAAAGAAAATAAATTCACTTCCATACATCTGCATATATATATATATATATATATATATATATATATATATATATATATATATATATATATATATATATATAATATATATATATATATATATATATATATATATATATATATATATATATGTGAATTGCATTTTACCCGTGACCGGGGCTCGAACCTGAGATACGTAATTAGTGTGCCAAGGCACTACCAACTATAACACAGAAGGTCTTAGAAAGAAGCCAACCTCAAAGCTACTGCTTTGCTAGAAATGAACGCACTCTATCTGAATGCCTTTTTGTTCATATTACAGCTTCTCCCAACCTTACTCGTGACGTCGTTTTCGCATTTAATTAGATTTCAATCAACATAAGCATCAATAACATTCGAATAAACACATTAACTTACGTGAAAACATGAATCATATTTTAGCCCTTAAAGGGACTCGAACCTCTGACACATAATTAGTGTGCCAAGGCTCTACCAACTACACCACAGAAGGTCTAAGAAAGAATGCAATCTCAAAACTACTGCTTTACTAGGAATGAACGAATTTTATCTGAATATATATATATATATATATATATATATATATATATATATATATATATATATATATATATATATATATATATATATATATATATATATATATATATATATATATATATATATATATTTGTGTGTGAATGTGCGTGTGTATGTGCGTGTGCGTGAGTGTGGGTGTTAGTGAGAACGTGTATGTGTGTTTGTGCATGCCAGTAGGTATAAATAAAAAAAATAAAAAGAAAAAGTAAAAATATAATACTACTTTACAAATCTACTACTACTACTACTACTACTACTACTACTACTACTACTACTACTACTACTACTACTACTGTTAATAATAATAATAATAATAATAATAATAATAATAATAATAATAATAATAATAATAATAATAATAATAATATAATAATAATAATAATAATAATAATAATAATAATAATAATAATAATAATAATAATAATAATGATAATAATAACAATAATAATAAATACATACATACATAAATACATACATACATACATACATACATACATACATACATACATACATACATACATACATACATACATACATACATACATACATACATACATATATTCATACGTACATATACACGGACTCATTCTCCACTGAATTTTGTTTTTTTATTCATTCACATAATTGTACATGGGGACATTGTCAATGGGCACTTCCAGCGATATAGCAGTTGTTAAACATTACAATCTATATTTGGTCATGTATAAATCAAATATTAATAGAATTTGCAATTCATTTTAAATATCATAGCAAGTAATTAAGAATAAAATATAGTGTAATAATTGACTGATGGCAGAAGAGCACTCTGCGATTATTAATTAAGAGTAATATATTATGGTTTACATGTATTAATGGCAGAAGAGCACTCTGCGATTATTGATTAAGAGTAATATTTGTAACAATAATTTTCAATAGCCCTTGTTGAGTGCTATCATTTAAGTTAAATCTCCACTTTACCACAGAACCACTGCAGACAATTTGAAGCAGATATAGAATAACAATTTTCATGTTAGAGTAATAAGTAGGTACTTATACATATACATGCATGCATATATATATATATATATATATATATATATATATATATATATATATATATATATATATATATATATATATATATATATATATATATATAACTAATTAGATGAGCAATAGAAATGCCACTGGGGCTTCATAGTCATACATATCTAGGAGAGAGAGAGAGAGAGAGAGAGAGAGAGAGAGAGAGAGAGGAGAGAGAGAGAGAGAGAGAGAGAGAGAGAGAGAGAGAGAGAGAGAGAGAGAGAGAGAGAGAGAGAGAGAGAGAGAGAGAGAGAGAGAGAGAGAGAGAGAGAGAGAGAGAGAGAGAGAGAGAGAGAGAGAGAGAGAGAGAGAGAGAGAGAGAGAGTTTTTATGGTATTCATTTCAGCAAAAGGATTTATTAGTCCTTTCCACCGATAAAGATGCATGCATGCATACTCATACACATTATTGTCAACTGAGGGTGACACAACAAAGGAAAAGACAGGCAAAACAGACAGTCAAAGCATCGAGAGTTCAGAAACCGGGCAGTGCAAGGCCCCGAGAAAAAAAAAACGTGCATGTAATTAACTGGATATACATACACAAATACACCCGAGTCAAGAAAGAAGCATTCAACGCGATCCACACATACTTCAACTACTCCTCTTAGCTCCTTGTGGATAGAGGTTGCCACATTTCTCCCCCTTGCACCCTCCTTGGGTCAACCACAAATTAGGTGAGCAAGGATATTCTACAATGAGGTCCGACAGCCGCAGCTGGATTTCCCTCACCGCTTCATCACATAGCAAATTCCCTCACACTCGTCCGTCATAGTTCATTGAGCCAGCAGGTGCGAGAAATCCCTTTGGCCATGTCATCAATACACAATCTTCCTCCACTCCTATTTTTTGCACGCTCTCTTCTCTTATCCACTGACATTCCACGTTCACTCAATGACCTTGTCACGCAATATATTCATTTCACTGTAGGTTTCCCTCTTGGCCTAAATCCAATCACTTCTGCACTCCACAGTCTCTTCGCTATTCGTTCATCACTCATTATTTCCATGTGTCAAAACCAACTCAGTACTCTCTGATCTAACCTATCAGACAGCTTCCTTTCAACACCCGTTCTCTGCCTGACATCCTCATTTCTTACTCTATCTATTCTAGATGCACTAGTCATACTTCTCAAACACCTCATTTCCGTAACATTCAACTTGTTCCTTTCATCCTCTCTTGCATTCCAGGTCTATGCTCCATACAATGCTGTCGGCACAATCACACCTTCACATATCCTTCTTCTTCCATTCATTCCCAAATACCTATTTCTCATTACACTTTTCAACCCATCTAGACACTTACTGGCTTCCTTCACTCTGTGACTTACCTCCGCTTCAACTCATCCACTCTTTGATACATGCAACCCCAGCTACTTAAGCCTCTCAACTTCCAACAACTCCCCATTAACTTCTACATTCAATCTGCCAACATTAACACTCCTGCATCTCCTGACTTTACTTTTACCAATATTCCCCTGCAACTTCATTCTTTCACACACCCTACCAAACTCATTCACCAAATTATTCAGTTCATTTTCAGTATCACCCACAAGTACAGTATCATCCGCGAATAGCAGTTGATTCAATTTCCACAACCTTCCACACACACCCACTATTTCAAAACAACTGTCTAATACTCTTTCATTTACTTCCTTTACCACTCCATCCTTATACACATTAAACAAACATGCCGACATTACCCAATCTAGATGTAACCCTACATTCCCCTCATAGCAATCACTCATACCATTTCCGACTCTGACATATGCTCTACTATTCATGTAAATACTTGACCGCATTCAACAAACTTGCATTTATCCCAGACAATCGCAACACACTCTTCAGTGCATCTCTAACAACTATGTCATATGCTATAATAATAATAATAATAATAATAATAATAATAATAATAATAATAATAATAATAATAATAATAATAATAATAATAATAATAATAATAATAATAATAATAATAATAATAATAATAATAATAGTAATAGTAATAATAATAATAATAATAATAATAATAATAATAATAATAATAATAATAATAATAATAATAATAATAATAATAATAAAATAATAATAATGATAATAATAATAATAATAATAATAATAATAATAATAATAATAATAATAATAATAATAATAATAATAATAATAATAATAATAATAAATAATAATAAATAATAAATAATAATAATAATAATAATAACAATAATAATAATAATAATAATAATAATAATAATAATAATAATAATAATAATAATAATAATAATAATAATTATTATTATTATTATTATTATTATTATTATTATTATTATTATTATTATTATTATTATTATTATTATTATTATTTTTGTTATTACTTTTATTATTATTACTATTATTATTATTATTATTATTATTATTATTATTATTATTATTATTATTATTATTATTATTAGTGTGACACTAGGAAAGGCAAAGTTAATTGCCCTCATCGGACCTGGGCACGAAGAAAACATAAAGCAAAGAGAAATAGAAATGGAGAGCGTTGGAACTTCATATGTGAAGGGATAAAAGGGGATGTGTGACGAATATGCAAGAATATTCGGTGTTGATGTAGGAAGACTTAACATCCAGCTGTCTTGGAGAGCCCTCTTTAAGTCCAATAGACCTTCTGCTGGAGTACTGCAACGGGCAGCTGGTGTTATGGGCCAACCTATTATATTGATTAATAATAATAATTATTATTATTATTTTTATTATTATTAGTATTAGTATTATCATTATTGTAGTCACCGTGGCTCAAGCGGTAGCGTCCGTGACTTTGAGGCGTCAGGTCGAGGGTTCGCGCCCTGTCACAGTTTGAGATTAGCAAGTGCATCGCAAGAAGGCAACCGTCCTAGCCCTTGGTAGAAATGGGAGTCCGTGATGTAAAACCGGAACAAACAAACATTATTATTATTATTATTATTATTATTATTATTATTATTATTATTATTATTATTATTATTATTATTATTATTATTATTATTATTATTATTATTATTATTATTATTATTATCATTATTATTATTATTATTATTATTATTATTATTATTATTATTATTATTATTATTATTATTATTATTATTACTATTATTATTATTATCATTATTATTATTATTACCAACGGTATATTAAAGCTTTAATACCCCACATACACCCATAAATCATTTCTCGGCATCTGCTTAAAATTAAAAACGTCCTTAATAAGATAAATTAAAAGCAATAATGAATATTCTTTAATATATCCTTTTCTCACTCGAGACTTCAAAGGGAGCGCCAACTCAGTGACATTTTCCGGTAAAAATCACCGTGATTAACATTTCGGGAACTTTTCAGCATCATCAATGTCATTATTATTATTCATGAAGCTAAAATACTCAAATACAGTAAATCAGTATGAAACCAAGATGGAAACACACAAATCCGGTCGTCTTTGCTCATCAGTAGTATCATCCTCTTAAATTAAGGTAAAATTGTTATGAATTTCTGGCCAAAGTTAACTTTATGCTAACTACAGATGAGAGTTAAGAGAGGTTGCTGGGAACAACGGTAGCGCAGTGGTTAGAGTTCTCGATTCATGATCAAGCCTATCGCAGGGAGTTAAAAAGGGCATCAAGGTTCAATTCCCCAATTCCCACCAGTTTGTGTTCACCCCTATAATGGAGATTAAATGTAAAATACAACATAAAGTATACTAAAAAAAAAAAAATACAATTGACTCCATTCCCGAAGTCATGATCAATAGCGCTAAGACTGGTATTAAGTGCTTCACTAAGCTATAGATAGACAAACCCAGATCAAATCTCACTGCTTTTAATAAAGTGATTCTCGGATCTTGTAAAGATGTGTAACCCTCAGAAACCCAAATGATGTTAAATAATCCAGTAAATTGTTTGGTCAGGTTATGTTAGGTTAATTTGATAACTTGCCTTGTCACCCTAGAGCACCCTAGCTTTAATCCTCTTTACAAGACCCCAACTCTCAAACGGGAGGCACTTAAAATTTTAGCCAAGGAAGGAATTGGGAAGGAGGGGGCCGCAGTCGCTCAGTGGTAAAGCACATGAGTGGGAATGCAATGAATACGGGATTGATACCACCGTGAGGCGATAGGGAAGGGCATCCAGTTTAAATCCCCCAGCTTCATCGGATCTGAATTCCCTCTCTCTCTCTCTCTCTCTCTCTCTCTCTCTCTCTCTATATATATATATATATATATATATATATATATATATATATATATATATATATATATATATATATTCTAGTGTGGATTCCAAAAGGGGGCTGCATATTCAAGCTTTGGCCTCAAATAAGTTACATAAATATTTCTGAACATTTCCTTTTCCATGTATCTAAAGGCTACCCTTACATTTGCTGAGAAAGCATATGCTGCCCTTACTATGCCATCTACATGTATTTCAAGACACAAATATACCAGTATGCTTACTCCTAGATCTCTCTAATTCTCTGTCTCTTGAAGTTCTGCTCCTGCTATCGAGTACCCAAGCTTGGGCCTTCTTGCACTTGTACCCATTCTCATTGCATTTTGAAATATTGAATTTCATTACCCACCTTTCTGACCATTCATGCAGACTATTTGGGTCTTCCTGAAGTTCTCTACCATTGTTCTCGTCTCTTACTTTCTTCACAAACTTTGCATTATCTGCAAACATATTCAAGCATGAATTTACAGACTCTGGTAGGTCATTCACATATATGAAGGGGTTTTGAAGAGTCCCTGGCTTTAAGAGTATTGTGAAAGTGTAGAGCTGTTACCTTTAAAGGGGAGGTAGGACAACAATATAGAAGATATGCAAAAAAAATCATGATGGTATGCAATATATCTCTTTTTTTTTTTGCAGGTTTAGCGCATGACGGTAGCTCCAACAGTGGATTTTGGTAAAATTGAAGAATGGGTTCTCATGAAGTTCCTCTTCTTGCAAGGCAAAGGATCGATGGAAATTCAAGACGAGATGAAGGTAGTCTTGAAGGATGACTGCCTATTATCCTCCAAAGTAAAAATCTGGGTGTCAAGGTTTAGACTAGTCGTTTCGAGGTCACAAATAAACTCCGGCCAGGAAAGCCAACTTCCGCAACTACTGAGGAAAAAGCCGACACTGTGCACGTCATGATTCTTGAGGACCACCGAATTTCAACTAAAGTCATAGCTGAGATCCTGGGGAGTTAATGCAAAAGATTTGGCCACATCATCCAAAACATTCTGGACATGAGAAAGCTGTCCACTAAATGGGTGCCAAAATGCCAAAATGCAGATCAGAAGCACATCAGAGTGACAACATCAAAGGCGATTTTGGACCAGTTTGCAGAGGTGGCGGCTGATTTTATGGCTCTATTATTAACCATGGATGAAACTTGGCTACATCACTATGATCGCTAGACCAAGCAGCAATTAATAGAGTGGCAGCACAGTGCTTCACCACGTCCCAAGAAGTTTCAGATCCAGAAGTCTTCTGGAAAGATTCTGATTTCAGGGTTCTGGGATAAAGATGGAGTACTCCTCATAGAAATGCTGTGGAAAGTTGAACCGTGGTGTCCTCTTTTTGCAGGACAAAACACCAGCACACACAGCACATAAATCTCTACGGAAAATACGCGACTTTGGTTTCGAATTGGTAGATCACCCGCATTACCCTCCAACTATCACCTCTTTCCAAAACTGAAAAAACATCTCAAGGGAATGAAAAATTTAATTCCGATTCGAAAATAATCGTTGCTACAGAGGCTTGGTTGGAGGTCCAAGCTTCCGAGTTCTTTTTCAAGGCTTAGAAAAACTGGAGAAGTGCTGCAATAAGTGTGTGAATCTGAGAGGGGAATATTTTGAATAATATCATAATTAACTGATCCTCCTGAATTTTATTTTACCCAAAGCCAGGAACTTTTGAACGCCCTCTCGTGCATGGAACAAAAGTGACCCTAAAACTGTACCCTCCGGAACCCAATTACTAACCATTCTCCATTCAGACACTGAGTGTCTTACTCTAACCCTCTGCTCCTTTCCTTTTAAGCAAGTTTTTATCCATTTCAAAACATTTCCACCTATTCTCGCCATTACTTGCAGATTCTTAATAAGTCTCCCATGTGGGACCATATCAAATGCCTCCTGAAAATCTAGGAATATACAATCTGCCTAGCCCTCTCTTTCCTGTAAGATCCGGCTTACCTCATCATAAAATTCTGCCTTCTCTGAAGCCATGTTGTCTCGATGACAAAATGTTGAAGAATTCCAAGTGAAGAGAGATGTGTTTTTTCAGTAATTTCTCCATAACTTTGCAACTATGTTGGCCAAGGAACCATGCCTATAGCTTAAAGCTGTATCCCTCCTTCCATTTTTGTAGATAAGTACCACAGTCACTTGGTTCCAGGATATTGAAATCTCCCCAAATTTCAGCGATTTTTCATATATGATGCATACGGATATCGATATTGATTTAACGCATTTCCTAAAGAAGTAAGGGACATATCATCATGACCTGTAGCTTTATGGACATCTAACTCCATCAGTGCTTTGCATACCTCTGTGGCTGAAAATATGATGTTCTCTAATACCGCCCCATGAACGCCTATCTATGCAAGCTGTGAGGGTGGGGTATAATTTGCTGCAAATACTAACAGAAACTCCTTGTTCAATTTTTTGCAAATCTCTTCATCCATTTCAACGATGTTTCACCTGTTCTTTGACCTTCAGTGTTCCTCTGACAAATCTGTGGAAAAGATTGGGATTTTCTTTGTAGAAATTCTTATGATATCTCTTTCATAATCTATATCTGACTCTTCTTTTACTTAGGTAATCATTTCTTGCTCTTTTATGAGTCTGCAATGCATATATGTTTTTTCCTACTCCTATACCTTTTCCAGCATTTGTCTCAACTCCTTAGCTCTCTTACACTCATAATTGAACCATTTCTCTCCGAAATGAAGGGTTATTATTTCCAATTTGTGCACACACACACACACACACACACACACACACACGCACGCACGCACGCATGCACGCACAAACACACACACATATATCAAATACAATACTTATTATTCATAACTGCTCAAACAATCACGAATTGGAAGTGGAAAAAAAATGCTAATTCAGACTTAACTTATTTTGGGACTACTCATTCATGGGGTAGGTTTCAAAAACTTCACTCTAAAAGCGTGATGGTGTAAAAAAAATTACTGAAAGACAATTCAAAATTTTGAGGCCACTGATGAAATTTGGAGTCGTAAGGGAAGGAATAAAACCTGGGACTCTGAGAACCACAGCTCTAATGCATCGTTGCTAATGATATCATCCCGTCAGTGCCACTGCACATACATATTTATACACTGGGTGCAATCCACCTTGTAAAGTGGCCTAGTAAAAGCATGCACATTCACCAACCGCTAATAGACCTTGTTCAAATAACGAGCAAAAATGGCATAAATAGAATGCAAAATCCCTACTGCCCGCAGCAACCAAAATGAGTTGACAGTACAAATGAGATGATTACACATGATACCCTTGGCTATGCTCCACATACACTGACTCAAAGGATATTATGTAAAAACTACGACAAATTCAAGTTAAAAATCCTGAATAAATATAGCACTGGAGTGAGGGAAGCAAGATGATCATTTCCATGTTTCCCTGCATTTCATGAAAGTCAACTAAAATGGAGCGGAGAGACAAGACTGGGTATCCCTTGCCATTGTATATTCCTCTAGAAAGAATCAAGGCATTACTTTGACTAGGTCACCTCCCTTATAAAGGGAATCATGACTCTTTTAAATAGGTAGTTAGATTAAAGAGCTTTAAAGTTTCCAAATAGGCACAAGTATATGCCAGTCCGTTTTCCCAAGTTTAGTCTGTGTGATATAGGCCTATATTTGCAGCTTGTTTCATGATTAACTAGAAGTCAACAGGAGACTGAGGAAAGAGATGGGAAAGATCAGCCAACAAGTTATGCAGAGTATGAGACCATAATATAGCAGTACGGCTTCTGCAAGGCAAGATCCACTGGTGACCTCCTGTCCTATCTTACTCATGTAGGGTCATTTTCTCTGGGGAACTATGGGAAGTCCTTTGTCGTCGTCCTTGATATCTCTAAGGCTTTTGACAGAGTCTGGCACAAGTTTCAGTTGGCCAACCTCCCTGCCTATGGCTTTACCCCTTCTTGCTGTTCTCTGATTTCAAGTTTTCTTTCTGACCGTTTTATATCTGTAGTTGTTGATGATGCGACATCTTGCCCTTTCCTTGTTACCATTGGTGTTCCACAGGGCTCTATTCTTTCACCTACTCTGTTCCTTCTCTTCATCAATGATCTACAATCCCCATCTTTCTCTCTTCTTCATGCCTTTGCTGATGATTCTACCCTTCAATTTTCCTCTGCCTTTTTTTCACAACCTTCATCTGCTACTCGTAATCTGTCTCGCATCACTCTTTCTTCTACTCTCAACTCCGATTTGCAGAAGATAATTGAGTGGTGTACTCAAAACTTAGTTAAATTCAATGCCTCCAAGACAGTTTCTGGCTATCTCTTTATCTTCTTCTCCTCCTGATAACCCTACTGTCTTCGAAACTAACGATGTTTACCCTCTTAATTCTATCAACATATTAGGAATCCATATAGCCTCTAACTTGTCTTGGAGGAATCACATAATCCAAATTTCTAAAACTTCATCCAAATAATTCGGGGTTTTGTTTGGTTTCCTTCATTAGTTTTCCTCTTTACAGCTACCTAAAATTTATAAAGGTCTTATCCGTCTCTGCTTAGAATACTGCTCACACATCTGGGGTGCTTCTTCTTATACTTATCTCCTTGATAGGGTTGAACCTAAGACAGTCAGACTCATTAATGATCCTTCTCTTAGTTCTTATCTGCATTATCTCTCTTTT
Organism: Halocaridina rubra; assembly: GCA_037179515.1. Taxonomy (NCBI): domain Eukaryota; kingdom Metazoa; phylum Arthropoda; class Malacostraca; order Decapoda; family Atyidae; genus Halocaridina; species Halocaridina rubra. The sequence goes on from JAXCGZ010000042.1 coordinate 81,670, forward strand.
CGCCGTAAGGTATCTTCCCTTTCTCCTTTCTATCGCTACTACTTCCATCGCTGCTCTGATGAGTTGGCGAGTTGCATCCCTCCTCCACTGCCGAGGCTGCATAACATTCGCCACGTGGCCTCATCTCACAGGTACCGTGTGGAGACTTGTAGCTCGTGGATTGGTCGGTGCAGCGACTGCTTCTTCCCATCTACCTCCAGACTCTGAAACTCTCCTCCTCCTTCTGTCTTTCCTAATTCTTATGACCAATCGTCCTTCCAAAAGCAGATATATCGTCATCCCAGGGCCTAGTCCTCCATATCTATGGGTCGTCTGTGCTTTGACTGCTTTTTCTGTCAGTCGATTTCCTTTGTGTGATATTAACTCATATCTGCCTTGTCCTTAACCTTTTTCTTTTCCTTTGTCTTGGTGTTTTCTTGTGCGCCGGTCTTTATTGATTGGGGCAGTTTCTGCTTGTCCCGGTGTCACACTCATAAAAAAAAAAAATTGAGGTATATTTGCATCTGATAAATGTGTGAACCTGGACTCGGCCACCCCCAAACAAAAGGGCTTGCGACCATTACGTGTGCACGTATATATATATATATATATATATATATATATATATATATATATATATATATATATATATATATATATATATATATATATATATATATATATATATATATATATATATATATACAAATATATATATATATATATATATATATATATATATATATATATATATATATATATATATATATATATATATATATATATATATATATATATATATATATATATATATATATATATATATATATATATTTATATATATATAAATATATATATATATATATATATATATATATATATATATATATATATATATATATATATATATATATATATATATATATATATATATATATATATATATATATATATATATATATATATATATATATATATATATATATATATATATATTTATATATATATATATATATATATATATATGCATAAATGTATATATGTATGTATGTATGTATGTATGTATGTATGTAATTACCTAATAGTAATTACCTAATTGTGTTCACGGGAAAGAGCATAAAGCTCGTATCTTCCCGTCTCCTGATCGGTTCCATTTTAGACTTAGTGATACTTATCATACCTGTCCTTAAAACTATGGATTGAGATAGTATTAACTGCCTCCTCGCCTAGCGAATTCCAATTACCAACTACTCTTACACTGAAAAAGTATTTCCTTACATCCTGCAAAGAAGTTTTCTTACGAAGCTTCAACGTATGACCTCTAGTTCTAGAGCCAGCCAAATCAAAAAATCGATCCCTATCCACTCTCTCATAACCATGAAGGAATTTAAAGACTGTCACCATATCCCCCCTCAATCTTCTAGCTTCGAGTGATGGTAAGTCTAATTCCCTCAGCCTCTCATCATAACTGAGATTGCATATTTCTGGCACCAGTTTCGTGGCATGTCTTTGAACTGTTTCAAGCTTAGCTATGTGCTTTTTCAAGTGCGGATTCCAAAAGGGGGCTGCATATTCGAGTTTTGGCCTCACATAGAAAAACATAAATATTTCTGAACATTTCCTTGTCCATGTGCCTGAAGGCTACCCTTACATTTGATAAGAATGCATAGCTGCCCTTACTATGCCATTTATATGTATTTCTGGAGACAAATCTGCCAGTATGTTTACTCCTAGATCTCTCTCATTTTCTGTCTCTTGAAGTTGTACTCAAGCCACCGAGTAGTCAAGCTTGGGCCTTCTTGCACTTGTACCCATTCTCATTACCTTACATTTTGAAGCATTGAATTTCATTAGCCACTTTTCTGACCACTCATGCAGACTACTTAGATCTTCCTGAAGTTCTCTATCATTGTTCTCGTTTTTTACTTTCTTCACAATCTTTGCATCATCTGCAAACATATTCATGAATGAATTTACACACTCTGGTAGGTCATTTACATATACAAGGAACAAAAGTGGCCCTAAAACTGAACCCTGTGGAACCCCACTACTAACTCTTCTCCATTCAGACACTGAGTGTCTTACTCTAACCCTCCGTTCCCTTCCTTCTAAGTAAGTTTTTATCCATTCCAAGACATTTCCACCTATTCTAGCCATTGCTTGCAGCTTCCTAATAAGTCTCCCATGTGGAACAGTGTCAAACGCTTTCTGGAAGTCTAGGAATATGCAATCTGCCCAGCCCTCTCTTTCCTGTAAGATTCGGCTTACCTCATCATAAAATTCTATTAAGTTTGTTACTGTTGATCTACCTTCTCTGAAGCCATGTTGCCTCACTGACAAAAAGTTGAAGGATTCCAAGTGAAGAGAGATATGTTTCCTTAGTAGTTTCTCCATAACTTTGCAAACTATGCTGGTCAAGGAAACTGGTCTATAGTTCAGAGCCGTGTTCCTCCTTCCCTTTTTGAAGATAGGTATCACGTTTGCTTGTTTCCAGCATCTGGTGTGTGTGTGTGTGTGTGTGTGTGTGTGTGTGTGTGTGTGTGTGTGTGTGTGTGTGTGTGTGTGTGTGTGTGTGTGTGTGTGTGTGTGTGTGTGTGTGTGTGTGTGTGTGATTACCTAATTGTGATTACCTAATTGTGTTTACGGGATAGAGCCCAAAGCTCGTATCTTCCCGTCACCTCATCGGTTCCATTTTATACTTAGTGATACTTATCATACCTGTCCTTAAAACTATGGATTGAGATAGCATTAACTACCTCCTCGCTTAGCCAATTCCAATTATCAACTACTCTTACACTGAAAAAGTATTTCCTTACATCCTGCAAAGAAGTTTTCTTACGAAGCTTCAAACTATGACCTCTAGTTCTAGAGCCAGCCATATCAAAATATCGATCCCTATCCACTCTATCATAACCATGAAGAAATTTAAAGACTGTCACCATATCCCCCCTCACTCTTCTAGCTTCGAGTGATGGTAAGTCTAATTCCCTCAGCCTCTCATCATAACTGAGATTGCGCATTTCTGGAACCAGTTTCGTGGCATGTCTTTGAACTGTTTCAAGCTTAGCTATGTGCTTTTTCAAGTGCGGATTCCAAAAGGGGGCTGCATATTCGAGTATTGGCCTCACATAGGTTACATAAATATTTCTGAACATTTCTGTGTGTGTGATTACCTAATTGTGATTACCTAATTGTGATTACGGGAAAGAGCCCAAAGCTCGTATCTTCCCGTCTCCTGATCGGTTCCATTTTATACTTAGTGATACTTATCATACCTGTCCTTAAAACTATGGATTGAGATAGCATTAACTACCTCCTCGCTTAGCCAATTCCAATTATCAACTACTCTTACACTGAAAAAGTATTTCCTTACATCCTGCGAAGAAGTTTTCTTATGAAGCTTCAAACTATGACCTCTAGTTCTAGAGCCAGCCATATCAAAATATCGATCCCTATCCACTCTATCATAACCATGAAGGAATTTAAAGACTGTCACCATATCCCCCCTCACTCTTCTAGCTTCGAGTGATGGTAAGTCTAATTCCCTCAGCCTCTCATCATAACTGAGATTGCGTATTTCTGGCACCAGTTTCGTGGCATGTCTTTGAACTTTTTCAAGCTTAGCTATGTGCTTTTTCAAGTGTGGATTCCAAAAGGGGGCTGCATATTCGAGTTTTGGCCTCACATAGAAAAACATAAATATTTCTGAACATTTCCTTGTCCATGTGCCTGAAGGCTACCCTTACATTTGATAAGAATGCAAATGCTGCCCTTACTATGCCATTTATATGTATTTTTGGAGACAAATCTGCCAGTATGTTTACTCCTAGATCTCTCTCATTTTCTGTCTCTTGAAGTTGTACTCCAGCCACCAAGTAGTCAAGCTTGGGCCTTCTTGCACTTGTACCCATTCTCATTACCTTACATTTTGAAGTATTGAATTTCATTAGCCACTTTTCTGACCACTCATGCAGATTATTTAGATCCTCCTGAAGTTCTCTACCATTGTTCTCGTTTTTTACTTTCTTCACAATCTTTGCATCATCTGCAAACATATTCATGAATGAATTTACACACTCTGGTAGGTCATTTACATATACAAGGAACAAAAGTGGCCCTAAAACTGAACCCTGTGGAACTCCACTACTAACTCTTCTCCATTCAGACACTGAGTGTCTTACTCTAACCCTCTGTTCCCTTCCTTCTAAATAAGTTTTTATCCATTTCAAAACATTTCCACCTATTCTAGCCATTGACTGCAGCTTCCTAATAAGTCTCCCATGTGGAACAGTGTCAAACGCTTTCTGGAAGTCTAGGAATATGCAATCTGCCCAGCCCTCTCTTTCCTGTAAGATTTGGCTTACCTCATCATAAAATTCTAATAAGTTTGTTACTGTTGATCTACCTTCTCTGAAGCCATGTTTCCTCACTGACAAAAAGTTGAAGGATTCCAAGTGAAGAGAGATATGTTTCCTTAGTAGTTTCTCCATAACTTTGCAAACTATGCTGGTCAAGGAAACTGGTCTATAGTTCAGAGCCATATCCCTCCTTCCCTTTTTGAAGATAGGTATCACATTTGCTTGTTTCCAGCATCTTGGAATCTCCCCCGACTTCAGTGACTCCTTAAATATGATACTTAGTGCCACTGATATTGTGTTTGCGCATTTTTTAAGCACATGAGGGGATATGTCATCGGGACCTGTAGCTTTATGAACATCTAAATCCATCAGCGCTTTGCATACCTCTGTGGCTGTAAGGTTGATGTTCTCTAATACCGGCCCTTGAGCTTCTATCGCTGCAATCTGAGGGGGTGGGGTATTTTCTACTGTAAATACTGACTGAAACTCCTTGTTCAATTCTTTGCAGATCTCTTCATCCGTCTCAGTGATGCTTCCATCCGCTCTCTTTAGCCTTAAAACCTGTTCTTTTACCTTCAGTTTTCCTCTGATAAAGCTGTGGAAAAGCTTAGGATTTTCCTTAGCCTTCCTGGTGATGTCCCTCTCATAGTCTCTCTCTGCCTCTCTCCTCTTACTTAGGTAGTCATTTCTTGCTCTTTTGTAGGTTTGCCAGGCATTTATGTTTTTTCTCCTCCTATACCTTTTCCAGCATTTGTCTCTCCACTCCTTAGCTCTTTTACACCCATTATCGAACCATTTCTCTCTGGCATGAATTACACCTACTTTGGTGACAGGTATGCAGCAATCTACTATCTTCCCATATTTCTCACAAAAGATGTCATACATTTCTTGTACAGATTTGTTGTAAAATAAGGTTCTCCAGTCAATAACTGCAAAAGGCTCATTCATTTTGATGTAATCTCCTTTCCGATAGTTCCTCCTCATGTCCTCAGTGCCTCTACTCTCAGGAAGAATATCTTCAATGATATACTCCATCAACAACACACAGTGGTCACTCTTTCCAATTGGTGGTTCATACTCAATTTTTACAATATCCAACACATTATCTGTGAACACTAGATTAAGTAGTGATGGCTCATCCCCACCCCTGGCCCTTGTTGGTTCCATTACATGTTGGTGTAGGAAATTCCCTTGTACGCAATCTAGGAATCTTGCCCCGAATGAGTCCTCACCACTGTGTGGGTCAAGATTTATCCAATCTATCTCTTTATGTTTAAAGTCTCCCATAATCAAAATCCTACATTTTTTTTCCCCGTGCCATGTTAACAACTGAGTTTATGACTTCAATAGTACCTATATGACTTTCCTCATAAACTTCAAGCCTATTTTGGTTCCTTGGTGGGTTGCATACAACAGTTATTATAATGCTCTCTGACCCAGTATTTATGCGAGCAACAAGAAATTCCTTGAACTTACTTTCTATAGCCAAGTTTATTTCTTCAACTTGAATCCTTTCACTTATGAGCAGTGCTATCCCTCCACCAGTCCTCTCAGATCTTTCAACCCTTAGTATTCTGAAACCCTTAGGAAAAACTGTGACACTGTTTATGTCCTCACTCAACTTAGTCTCTGTAATTGCTACTATATCTGCCTTACTGTTGTGAATCCTATCTTTTAATTCTACTGCCTTACCAGTTAATCCATCAGCATTTGTGTATAACAATCTTAATGAGGCCCCATCCACTGATCTTCTGTCATTATCTTCTTTATCTCCCCTTTGTCTGGAAGAACTCTGTAATGAAAATTTTTCTTCTCTTCTTCATTTCTTTCATCATTTAACCTTCTTGCCTCTTGCAACAAGTTTTTGATCTTTCCCATCTCTTCCTGTGTTCTGTATTGTCTAATGAACACTTCTTTGAATTCTTGAAGGTCTTTTAGACTTTTTTTTCTCAACAACATTTCCCTACATGTTTCCCCTCTCTCAAAGGTTACTTTTGTTGGTCTCGGCTTTCCTTCCCTCGAATATTTACCTAGTTGGTGTATGTTTACAATGTCCTCGGGACCACATACTACTCCAAGCTTTCTTATCAGGTCTACAACCCTAGCTTTATTTTCTTCAAGTCTCCCCTGCCATGTTGGTTCCTGGGACTCGCTTATGCCTGAGATTACCACTGTCTTCTCCTTATCAAGTGCCTGTCTGATGAGTGGGTTTGCCCTTTCCATGACAACGTCTTTCATTTTTTCGATTACTGTCTCTTTATAGTCAACTGTTTGTATGTTTTCCAGTGCCACCACCTTTACAGCCTCTTTTACTGCCACATTCCCCTTTAGTGCATCAGCAAAGGAAGTTTTCATGGCATCATTTTCCATATTCAGCTCCTGGAACTCTTTTCTGAACTGTTCATTGTTTTCCTTAATCTCTGTGTGTGTGTGTGTGTGTGTGTGTGTGTGTGTGTGTGTGTGTGTGTGTGTGTGTGTGTGTGTGTGTGATTACCTAATTGTGATTACCTAATTGTGTTTACGGGATAGAGCCCAAAGCTCGTATCTTCCCGTCACCTCATCGGTTCCATTTTATACTTAGTGATACTTATCATACCTGTCCTTAAAACTATGGATTGAGATAGCATTAACTACCTCCTCGCTTAGCCAATTCCAATTATCAACTACTCTTACACTGAAAAAGTATTTCCTTACATCCTGCAAAGAAGTTTTCTTACGAAGCTTCAAACTATGACCTCTAGTTCTAGAGCCAGCCATATCAAAATATCGATCCCTATCCACTCTATCATAACCATGAAGAAATTTAAAGACTGTCACCATATCCCCCCTCACTCTTCTAGCTTCGAGTGATGGTAAGTCTAATTCCCTCAGCCTCTCATCATAACTGAGATTGCGCATTTCTGGAACCAGTTTCGTGGCATGTCTTTGAACTGTTTCAAGCTGAGCTATGTGCTTTTTCAAGTGCGGATTCCAAAAGGGGGCTGCATATTCGAGTATTGGCCTCACATAGGTTACATAAATATTTCTGAACATTTCTGTGTGTGTGATTACCTAATTGTGATTACCTAATTGTGATTACGGGAAAGAGCCCAAAGCTCGTATCTTCCCGTCTCCTGATCGGTTCCATTTTATACTTAGTGATACTTATCATACCTGTCCTTAAAACTATGGATTGAGATAGCATTAACTACCTCCTCGCTTAGCCAATTCCAATTATCAACTACTCTTACACTGAAAAAGTATTTCCTTACATCCTGCGAAGAAGTTTTCTTACGAAGCTTCAAACTATGACCTCTAGTTCTAGAGCCAGCCATATCAAAATATCGATCCCTATCCACTCTATCATAACCATGAAGGAATTTAAAGACTGTCACCATATCCCCCCTCACTCTTCTAGCTTCGAGTGATGGTAAGTCTAATTCCCTCAGCCTCTCATCATAACTGAGATTGCGTATTTCTGGCACCAGTTTCGTGACATGTCTTTGAACTTTTTCAAGCTTAGCTATGTGCTTTTTCAAGTGCGGATTCCAAAAGGGGGCTGCATATTCGAGTTTTGGCCTCACATAGAAAAACATAAATATTTCTGAACATTTCCTTGTCCATGTGCCTGAAGGCTACCCTTACATTTGATAAGAATGCATATGCTGCCCTTACTATGCCATTTATATGTATTTTTGGAGACAAATCTGCCAGTATGTTTACTCCTAGATCTCTCTCATTTTCTGTCTCTTGAAGTTGTACTCCAGCCACCAAGTAGTCAAGCTTGGGCCTTCTTGCACTTGTACCCATTCTCATTACCTTACATTTTGAAGTATTGAATTTCATTAGCCACTTTTCTGACCACTCATGCAGATTATTTAGATCCTCCTGAAGTTCTCTACCATTGTTCTCGTTTTTTACTTTCTTCACAATCTTTGCATCATCTGCAAACATATTCATGAATGAATTTACACACTCTGGTAGGTCATTTACATATACAAGGAACAAAAGTGGC
>JAXCGZ010000042.1:95000-120000 GCA_037179515.1 Halocaridina rubra
ACCTGACAGAGAAATATGGACATTCCAACGGTAACACAGAATTCACCTACAGCAAACCTCTTCATAGAAATTTCTCTTTGGTCGACCACCGCAGCAATCGTTCAACGCCACTCGCTCTTGATAAATGTTTCGTCGTTCAGAAAAGGAGGACAAAAAGAAAATGAAAAAAAAAATAAATGGGAACGAAAATCGGAGCTAGAAAATGAGACCAAGGCTTTATGAGAGAGAGAGAGAGAGAGAGAGAGAGAGAGAGAGAGAGAGAGAGAGAGAGAGAGAGAGAGAGAGAGAGAGAGAGAGAGAGAGAGAGAGAGAGAGAGAGCATCTTCGTAAGCTCACCACTCCAACTGGAACAGAAATGGATGAAGAACTCTACCCAATGGGCAGTGTGGCTTTGATGGGCTGGAAAAAAAGTTTTTTTACGTTACAATTAGTGCCTATTCGAACAAGGGTGGACACAGACATATTAGATAGAACTGGAAGATAAACGTTGGATTCCCTTCTTGACGCCCCGCAGTGGGATCGAACACGAGTTACATGCTTCCCAACAAAGAAATAAAGCTTTATGAGACACTGAGTATCCTACACGATTTCCACTATGCCTGCTCAACAATAACAGGCATCTACAAAATATCAAGAGTATTCTTCAGTTATGTATTTTATTTTCATAAAATTTAACACAAAATGACGGTCAATGCTGACATTGTCATCTACAAACTGTGTTGATACGTATTGCTCCTAGAAAGCTTTGTTCAACAATATATTGCATTACACTCCTCGAAGCAAACAAGAAATTAAATATTAAATGCAGAAGATAGACGTCCAGACAGAAATAAACAATGGCCGCAATGTCCCTTGTAAGGGAGATGGCCGAGTCATAGCACACATTCAACAGAAGCTAATACATCTCAATCACTTTTCTAAGCTTCTTGGGGATAAGGGAATGCCACAATTCTCCCCACCAACCTGCTTGGGTCAACCACAGGTTAAGTGGGCAAGGATCATTGTTGAAGACACTGTAAAAACTCACCTTAATGTTAATCACATATTATCAACAGGGTGTACATAAAAAGCTGAGATGGAGATGGAGTTCCCGAAAGCTTATTATATCAAGATAAAGACGACAGAAGCTCTTCCTAATCAATCTCCTTCTTTAAAAGAGATTTCTGAAGCAATGGGCTTTAAAATTTCGAATGCAATATGTATTATTCTCTGAAGTTATGTTATAAAGCAAAACTCAAAGATATAAAAGTAAATTACATTTGTGTGCGTGTGTCTAATGGAACCATGGTATATATACTTACTTTTCATGTAGCAATGTGAACAATGCAAGGGGGACCGCAGTAGCTCAGGGGTAGAGCAAGAAAGTTGGGAAGAAACGAGATTAGTATTTGCGGGTTCGATCAAACAAACAAACAAACAAACACTTTCCATTCTTTTACAATCGCTATTCTTTTATAAAACTAAGTGTACACTTAAAAGTAGACATGTAATTAAGCAAAAAATTAACAGAAAATGAAAATTAACTTAACAGATACGTATAAAATTATAATAATAATCATACTGTAATAAAATGTTTACAATTTAATGTTCATAAAGTAAAAATAGTATTACTCCATACAGGATCGTTATTATCAGCATCATCACCCTATATATGTTCCTTACAATGAGAATAATTTGTTCTTAACTTAGAAATCAAAGAGGGCGATATCTATTTACAAAAAAAAAAATGTGTTAAGGGAAATTGCATTAAATCATAAAGTTTGATTAGTGTGTGAGAAGTAACTATTTGTCCTAAAGATAACTATATAGTCTTCCGCGGAGCATTAGGAATGGCATCCAGTCTTAATCCCTTAATAGCTCTAACTTGTCCGTGGCCATTCCTATTCAAATGTGGACTGACCGAAATATAAAGTCGCAAAAAAGTAAATAAAGCAGGAGAACTTATGAACGCAAAGATCGGACAAGCAGGCCCCTTATCTGACGGCTTATATCCCTTTCTTTATACAGTCTTATGTCTCACTCCTTTTTATTTTCCAAAGCACTCCACAGACGGTATAAGTTGGTACTTAAGTCTAAGATAGCTGAGGTGAGGCTGCCCGAAAAGGAAAATGGAGACAGAAAGAGTGGCCAGTACAGGTTCTTTAACCATAAAGAACCTGATACAAGCCTACTTGAGCAGATGAGAAAGAGCCCGTTTCTAAAATTAAGTTCTTGAAAAGGGGAAACGAAGTCAAATGTAGTCAACGACCAAACTTGATGATGCTAATCCAAGCTGATGTTGTTTTTGTGTGACGGTTAATGTGTCACTACTACTCCCCATCCTAATGGGGCTGGACACAGAGAGGTTGGAGCAGGGGAATTAAGGTTGATTGGCGGTCCAAACGCCACGTGGAGGGCTTGAACATGGATTTGTCATTTCCACAGCCGAGCAATCTAACCACTGCACTACCAAGTACTACTTATAATATTTCCAACAATATTTTGCGATAGTATAATTCACAGTGCATGTACGATTAAATACAACCAAAATATATCTCTTCAACATTAATATTATATAACACAGAATATGAACTGCAAAGAGAAAGTATGATAATCACTTTTAAGAATGATATTGGTAATTATGGTTAGAAGCAAATTAAACTATATTACATGTGACAAGTATGCAGGCACACACACACACACACACGCACCACACACACACACACACACACACACACACACACACACACACACACACACACACACACACAGATCAAGCCCTTTCATCAAACAGGCCTTGATTAAGAGAAGTCTGTGATAATCTCAGACATATGTGTATCTTAGGAGTCAATATGGCAGGGAAGACACGAATATAATGAAACTAGGGTTTCAGAAAAGATAAGGAAGCTTGCAGTATTATGTGATCCAGATAACATTGTAAGCATTCAGTGACTTGATATATACACTATAGAAGGAAAGGCAAGAATAATGAAAGTAACTTTTGAGAGAGAGATCACAAGTAAAGAATTACTCCTGAGGGCAAAAACTAAAACACTGTCAAGAATACAAAACAAAGTTTATTCGACCACATAGAACAGAGGACGAGGTGGAAAAGGTTAACTTCTTTTGTTGCGAAAAGTGGATATAGCCACTCAAAATTTTATTACCAATAATTGTGGAAAGCGGATGTACCACATGGCCTTGAAAAAACCTCTCTTTAAGCTGCAAGAAGTAGACACACACCCTCAGTGACGTCCAGACATCATGCCAACCCTTGCTGACAAGGTATGTAACCACTATTTATGGAGTATCAGGGCAAGTACTAGTCTTGATGAGTAAATGCATTTCAAAAGGTTTCTTAGCACCTTTTTTTACTCTTTTTACAAGATACAATTTTCATATATTTTCTTTTTTTCTCACATATTTCATTAAATATGTATTTACAGAGCAAGAATCAAACAAAGAATCAAGCAATTGTAGTGGTAGATATGATAATTTTACCTACTGGATATACTGAACAAAGCATTGAAGAAGCAGAAAATATCTTTTTTTTCGGTGGATAATTAACGTCATTACGGGAAAGAAAATGAAATTTAATTATGCAGTGAAATGGTTAAAAGCTGGTAACTGGAAGATGAAAGGTTAAATGAGAGAGAGCACAAAGAAGAGAGAAATTTTTGTTTCTGTGTTCATTCAGTCAAAGGAGTGATAAAGGATATTTCAGGAAGCCAGGAGACATAGCCTAATAAAGGTTACTATACACGAATGCTGATGGGGTAGCCGGGATGGCAGTAGAATCATAGGATAGGATACACGATAGTAAGGCAGATATAACTGCAATTACAGAGACAAAATTAAGTGAAGAAATGAAGTTTCAAAGCTGGAGAGATAGCATTGCTTGCAAGTTAAATGTTTCAGGTTGAAGAAGTAAGTTGTTTATAGAAATTTTTTATTGAACCTGGCCTGCCTGAGAGTAAGGGAACTTAAATATAAGCAAGAATTATCTAATAGGATATTACAACAAAATTTATGATCATTTCACAGATATTGACTGGGGGACCTTATTTAACAACAAATTTGTGCAGGAGAAGTTCAGGAATCTTTTGCAAGGATTATAAGAAGACAATTATCTGTTGCATACCATCTACCAATACAGGAATTACTAATGCAAAGAGATTTGGTTCAATAATAAGCGTAAGAGAGTAAAGGAGTGGAAAGATATATGTTGGGATAGGTAGAATTACACACAGTCGAGAAAAGATTACCTAATAAAATGAATAGTGGTGGAGAGGGCATATGAGAGGAATATTACCCGGAAGGTAAAGAAATATCCAAACTTTTTCAAAGTTTTGTCAAGAGAAAAATTAAAGGTCAATGAACAAGTTTTGAAAATGGAGATGGCAGAAGAAATCTGCAAAGCATTGAACAAGGGGATTTAAGTCAGTATTTACAGTAGAAAATGCTCCACCCCTTTACATTTCAGAAATGAGAGATTACGGGTCAGTATCAGATATCATCGTTTCATCTACAGTGGTATACAAAGCGTGGATGAAGTTAGATGTTCATGAAGCTACGAGGCCTAGTGACATATCCTTTTATGTATTTCAGATATGTGCTAAACAAATATCAGTAGTGCTGTGCATCATATTCGAGGAGTTGCTGGAATCTGGGAAGATTCCAAGATGCTGGAAACAAGCGAACACAGTACCAATTTATAAAAAGGGAAAATCGAGACAAAGCTCAAAATTATAGTCGTGGATAAATTACTAAGAAAATACATTTCCCTTCTTTAGAAGTCCCTCAGCTTTTGTCAATGAGGCAACATGGCTTCAGAAAATCAAGTCTATGGTAATACACTTGCAAAAATTTTATGATGAAGAAAGCTAACTATTACAAGAAAGAGAGGGTTGAGTAGACTACATATTTTTAAGATTTCAGAAGGGAGTTCATACAGTTAAACATGAGACTTATTAAGAAACTACAATTAATGGCAGAAACAAGTTAATATGTCTAGGAGTGGATAAAAAAAAACTTACTAAGAAGGAAAGGAAAAAAAGGGTTAGAGTAAGACACTCACTTTAGTAGTGAGGTTCCACAGGAATCACTTTTATTGCCACTTTTACTTCTTATATATGTAAAAGATCCCCTGGAGTCTGTAAATGCATTTTCAAACATGTTGGAGATGATGTAAAGATAGTGAAGAAAGTAAAAGACAAGAATAAATGATAGAGAAGTTCAGGTAGATTTAAAGTCTGTATGTATGGTCAGAAAAGTAGGCAATGAAATTCAATCCTACAAAATGTGAGGAAATGATAATGTGCAAACGTGCATGAAGACCCATGTTAGAGTACCACATAGCAGGAGCGGAAACTCAGGAGACAGAGAACGAAAGAGATCTAGGGATAAATATATTGGCAGGATTTGGACAATGAAATGTTCAGATATATGTATACAACTTTTGTGATGTCAAAGCTTGAACATGCAGCACTCTTTTGGATACCCCACCTGAAAAAAAAAATAATATATATATATATATATATATATATATATATATATATATATATATATATATATATATATATATATATATATATATATATATATATATATATATATATATATATATACTCCTGGCTCTTGGGGGAAGTTCGTGGTCATCTCTGTTTTACACAATCAACGATGATTTTCTTGTACTACATATCAAGGGCTTTCAAAAAAGTTTGGGTGATCGATCTGAATTTGCCTAACTTTTGCTATAGAGGGTGCTTTTCAAAATCGCGGACAAAATAAGTCCTTTTGGCCATATCTCGGCTTACGAGACCTACAGAGACCTGATTTTGGCGTCTATACCTATGTTTTCAGGGTCAAGGAACCCAATAAACCACTAGTTAAGACAATGACTCCTTTTGAGAGCAGTCATCTCGAATTTCAAAATGACCACCAATAAATCAAAATTTCGATCTATAACTCGGTCTTTAAAAAAAATAGAGTTGGTGGCTATATCCATGTTTTATGGTCAACAAATCAATGAAAAGAGTAATAATTAAAAAATCAACTGAAGTAATTATAATCAAGGAGCCATAAAACAAAAACAGTGTCACAGTGGCCTCTGGTGCCCAAACTTGAGCCTGAATATGACTGTGTGTCATCAATTAGATGCAGTGATGTTCTATATAATTAGCATGAGGAGAACAGAGATGGCCACGAACTCTTCCTTAAGCCAAGAGAAGGTTGTGGACTTGTGGAAGTAATGCAAAGTATATGTCATTCATACTGATTTATTTTACATTCCAGATTAAGTCTAAAGAGTCCTAATCAACCCATAATGATGGAATTCATTCAACTCCCAAGTCAAGTCACGTCAAGTCCTGAAGCTGCTATGTATGACAAGGAAAGGTGTGTCATGTGTCAAGAGGCATCACAAGAGAAATTGGTCAGCACATCCAATGGCTGTAAACGAATACGCAAGACTAGCGAAATACGATATGACCTTGTAGCAAAATGCATAAAACTGCTTCCAGCCATTAGTAAATTTTTCCACCATGTTTCAAATAAGTGCTACAAGAGGTACACCCATACAACCTTTACACCCATACAACCTTGCTCAAAAAACTAAAAGAAGGAAGCCCACCACAATTTTCACATGAAACTGGCAGTCCAGATGGGATTTTGACTTCTTCTCACTCAGCTGTGTGTTCACCTCCAAAGCCTGTAGATCCCAAAACTGTGACCTTCTCAAACTGTACCATATGTGGTAATAAGTCATACAAATGCGACTTCACGAAGTTCCGTATATCTGAGTCAAATCGAGCCACCTCATTCTTAAAAGCAGCAAACTTCTTCCAGGATGATGTCTTTAATCGCATTTGTGAACTCCAGGATGAGCATGCGATTTTTGAAGCTGATTTGTACTGC
The DNA here is from genome assembly GCA_037179515.1 of Halocaridina rubra. NCBI lineage: Eukaryota > Metazoa > Arthropoda > Malacostraca > Decapoda > Atyidae > Halocaridina > Halocaridina rubra. Next base: position 101,895 of record JAXCGZ010000042.1, read on the forward strand.
CACAAAAATTGCATGATAAAATACCTCCACAAATTTGAGTGTGTTAAAAATTCAACTGGTGAACCACAAGAGATGAACCCCAAGCAGCATGCATGGAGCGATATTGTGTCTGAGTTAGAAGTGGAGTTAAAAAGTGGCAATGGTTACAAACTCTCTTCAATTAGACACCGATTGAATGGAGTTTATGATGAGGAGCATCAATTTTGAAATAGAGACGTGAAGGTGTTTCTGGTGGGACAGTTTGGAAGTACTGTTGATTTTACATATCCTGATGAGGTTCACAAGTCTTTGATGCTTTACAGTGTGCCATGTAACAGAGCCGAGGTTTTGACAGAGCGTGTTTGATGCACTGACCCCATACAAGTGTGTGCCAGTGTGATGAGACAAAGTCTTAACAGTTATGACTTTGATTAAGATGATAGATTTGAGGATGCTGAAGATCTGAAACAGGTATGCTGCAGTATGAAAATACCTAAACCAACTGTAAGGTTTTTCGGATATCTCTACAATTTCAACCCTCTGACATACTCCAAGGCAGTGAAACTGTAATGATGCAAGTAGACAATGCAGATAATGATGAAAAATTAGATGACAAAGATGAATCTGAGAATGATGAGAATCAAGATAATAAAACTTGTGAACAAACCGCTGATGGTTTCCTATCTACTCAACGATGCAGAAAGATCCAAGCTCTGTTCCAGACCATGTAGTATGTACATCATAATGGCAGAAAGCGAACACCAATGCATATAATGAATGCTGAATCAACTCACAGTCTTGGACGTGGAGGAAAACTCCTTACTACCATCTTGAACCGCCAAGGCATCGCACTAAGTTATGCAGAATTACGGCAATATCAATATGACATTGCAACCTACACTGCACAGCAAAACGAGCAGACTGTGGCATTACCAGCCCATTTTGATCCTGGAGAATTCACGTCAGCAGGTGTCGATAACTGGAATCACGAAGGAGCAAATGTATCTAAGCATGACACAGTGTGTATACTTTATCAGGTCAAGCCCAGTTCCCAGCTACTTAAGCCAAAACTATCCGATACTGTGGTTGAGCATGGCCTACAAATGTTTAAGGAAACCCTACCCTGCCAGAGACTTGAAGAGTTTGCAGCTCCAGTGAAATGACCAGACCTTCCAAGTTCATTTAAGGTCAATGAGGAGCTCTACAAATCTGATATCAGAGACCATAAGCGGCTCACTGACATTGCATGGTCAACTGGGCACCTAAACCTTGAAGTCAAAGATAACCAGCTTGCTAGAATTATCTATCCTGATTTGCAGTCCATGCCTTCTTGGAGTGCCAGTAATGCCATCTGGACAGACGAAAATGTTTCACTCAAGCACGTAGCATTCTTACCTGTACTATCATATCTTGTCACATGGTAGAGTTCTGTATACACACAAATTAAGAAGCTGGTGGCAATTTGCTCACAACTGGTCCAGTCCCAGCTTCCTGTATATGCAGATGAAATGGTGTACTGAATGGCCAAGGAGATTCAACTTATGCAACCAGCAGGATTCAAGAGTCTTGTATTATGTCTTGGAGCCTTCCACACTGTCAAGACACTGCTAAAATGCACGGGAAAGAGTTTGGAAGGAAATGGTGTGGAGAATGTGTGGCCAGAAGCAGGAGTCTATGGGCTAACAGTGATTCAAAACTCTATTCTTAACGGAGGTCACTACAACCATTCACTGAATGCACAGAAATTCCTGGCAGAATCAATGCAATGCCTATTGTACAAGGAGTTCTTTATAGAGAAAGGAATTACAAATTACTCTCAAGATGTAGATATCTTAGAGGAGCTGAAAAAAGCACTGTTACTGGAAATACAATAGAGAGCAGAAGACCCTAGGAGGAGTTCCATATGTCGTGATCCGATCTAGTCAGTGATATGAAGATTTTCGTATAGGCAAGATCTTCCACAAATGAGATCTTCCAATTCTGGTGTCAGTTTCTGGAATGGCGTGAAGTAACTCTTGATCTGTTGCGAGCTGACTGGGAAGGATTATGGCAGTTGCATCTTGATGCTATGCAATGTGCACTTTACGAATTTGCTGATTGGGATTCCACTAATTATCTTCGATGGGGTACATTGGGGTACATTTAGTACTTTATGAAGTACTAAAGTTGTACAGATAAGGAAGAGATTCAACCTTGTCATGAGGAAAGCATCGATTTTTTTTTTCTTTTTTATGTATAGGTTAAATTGTAATATTTGGATGTAGTCTATTCTTCTAACTGTATATCAGAATTAGGCATTAAGATAAATATGATTATTTACTTTTGTTGGTAAGTTTGTGACAATATATGTATTGTTCTTTAGGCTAAGATTTTTTGATGGACAAAATATTGTTTCTATTACTTATGCTATTTTGTGCAAAAAGAATTTTTTTTTTAATAAACTATACATATTTATATATATATATATATATATATATATATATATATATATATATATATATATATATATATATATATATATATATATATATATATATATATATATATATATATTATATATATATATATATATATATATATATATATATATATATATATATATATATATATATATATATATATATATATATATATATATATATATATATATATCCAGAGGATGCAAGAAACCTACCTGAAAACCACAGTTTTTCAACACTTCTCTGGGGGACATTCTTTCTCAATTAGGGACAGACCTGGGCATTTTTCAGCAGTTGGTGGTGATCAGCAGCTTGAGCAGACAATCAACCTCTCATCAAAGTGCAGTGATGGTGTCACTGGACATGCAAATCAGAAGCAATACATCGCTCAATGGGATTTAATCTGCCATGAAATGATGGCTGTGAAAAACTTCCACTGTGAATATGCTGGTGTCCATGAGAGCATGTCTGAGGCATGGCACCATCATGAATCATCCAGGCAACTACAAACAGACAAGAAGGACACATCCAAAATATAATGAAGTTTATTGAAGAGAGAGGGTTGCCATTCTCAGCAGATTGTCCCACAGAGCTACAAAACTTTGTGACAAAGCATGTGATGACAGTAGAAATCAGAAAGGATGTCCTGAAGACATCTGAAGAAGGTAAGAAGAAATACCAGGTTTTTCACAGTAAAAGGATCATCAACAAAACTGTCCAACTGAGAGACACTATTCACAGAGGGAATCTCAAAACCATGATTTCCATCAAAGATAAACCCAAGAAAACAGTCAAGAAGATACACCACAACTCCAGTAGTACTTAGCTCAGTTGAGCTCTCGACACCAATTCCCAAGGACATGACATTATTCTGGCCATCAAGCCAAAACAAAGTGCAGCTGGAAAAACTAATCTATGGATACTTTTGTGAAAGACCTTCAGAAATGCATGGAGAGCCGACCATTGTCAGCCAGCTATGCATGGACAGTAATGAATGGCAGTGCATAAAGATACACAATGGAACAGAAGATAACATACAGCACCTGCAGTCCCAAATTGAAGAAACAAATCTCCGTATACTCAAGCACATGCTAGATTGTCTTCATTCAGGTTACAAACCATGCGTTTTTGTATCCAACAATACTGATGTAATAGTTGTCCTGTTATTTCAAGAGGGTCTTTAGGAATTGCAGGTATGGGCAGGGAGAGGCAACACTACTCGTTTTGTTCCTCTTCACATTTTGCATGCAAGATTGGGCCCTTGCATGTACATAGTACTTCCAGCACTACACAGCCTCACATAATGTGACATCACCAGTAAAATAGGTACAAAGAAAGCAGCTCTCAGGGCCGAACCTGTGGTTTACTTGCAAGGATTTGGGGCAACAGCTCCACCAGTTTCTTCATTGATCCAGCTGGCAGAACACTACTTGGTGCATGTTGTAGATGCTGGAAACAAGTCCAGCAATTTTGTCCAACTTCGAGCACATCAGTTTCACTACTCAAAGTCAGCTTCACACCAGAATCTGCCACCGACAATTCAAGGTTTGACACCTCACATCTACCATGCATTTGTCAAAGCATATACCACCATGCATACTCTAGACAGTCAGCTCTGCATCAGAACAACAGATCTAGATCCACTAGATTATGGTTTTGCACATGAGAATAAAAATCTTCCTTCGACATCATGGAGATCTTTGGAGCCACGTTGGAGAGTGGTGTGTCATTGCAGCAAATGTGCTCATGTAACTTGTCCTTGCCATGTAACGATGGTTAAATGCAGCGTGTTCAGCAAGTGTAAGAAGACAGATAACTGTAGAAATCCTCATAACTGATCTGATGAACAATGAAAACAATAATGAAGAGATTTATCAGATAAATCAATTAAAAATTTTTCTTACAATCAAAACCTATGCTTTAAACTGAGAAGGATTCAGGCAGGGAAAAGGAAAGGATATCGAGGCCCAGGAGAAAGAGAAGAAAGATAGAAATAGAACCCCACTATGGAGCTGGAGAGCACTAAATAACTCATATCTTGTCTAAGGGAGGACACTGCTGAGCTTGGGAAGGGGCCTACTCCTGGTAAAAACAAACCCCAAATCTATGACGCACTACTCCCGGGAATGCCCCAGGGGTGAGGTTTCTTGTAACCGATAAAGGCCCAAAATTTCAGAATTACAGCCATGTAAAGAATGCCACATGACTCTGGATGCATTCCTATTCATGTGTGACCAAATTATTGGCTAAAGCATTTGCCTATTTCATCAGTTATGCACATTATATGAGTGGAAAAAGAAGGAGAAACTTTAACTTGCATTGCCGCACATTTTGGTGGGGATTTTGAAAAGTGCCCTCTGTAGCAAAATTTAGGCAAATTCAAATCGATCACCCAATTTATTCTGAAAGCCCTTGATGTATACAGCAATAAAATCATGGTTGATTGAGTAAAACAGAGATGGCCACAAACTCCCCCCTAGAGCCTAGAGTAATATATATATATATATATATATATATATATATATATATATATATATATATATATATATATATATATATATATATATATATATATATATATATATATATATATATATATATATATATATATATATATATATATATATATATATATATATATATATATATATATATATATATATATATATATATATTTATTTATTTATTTATTTATTTATATATATATATATATATATATATATATATATATATATATATATATATATATATATATATATATATACATATATATACTGAAAAAGATCAGACATGCAACTGGTTATATAGTCTCAGTTATGAGGAAAGGCTGATGGAGTTAGGAATGCCATAAATTGAAGCTTGATGGAAAAGGGGATATGGAGACGGTTTTTATATATCTTCATGGTTTTGACAGAGTGGACAAGGAGCGGTATTTTGATATGGGCATCTTTAGAACTATAAGTCATAGTATGAAGCTTCATAAGAAAACTGCTTTGCAGGACGTAAGCAAGTACTTTTTTAGTGTGTAAATATTTGAAGATTAGAATTCGCTAAGAGACGAAGCAGTAAATGCTGACTGCATTCACAGATTTTAAGAGAAATAAGATAAGCGTCATTGGGTAAATATTAAACCGATCAGCAGAAGGGGAGTAACGAGCATAGGGCTTTTTCCCGTAAGCGCAATTAGGTAAATTAGTTCACTACACGAGCATACAGGGATTATTGTCCTTGTATATTAACAGATAGTAGGTAGTGATTGTGTGAGATTTTAGAGAGTAGTCTTTAGTCTTCTTCCCACAGAACACAATATAGAATGATGCATTACAATAATATTTGACAACTGCGTCCATCCCCCATTCGAATGAGAACTAGGTGTGAGACATAAAACGATACATGAAAGGTACAATGAGAACATGACACGGAGTTTCTTTACATTTAACACAATATAGCATTATGTATTATAACAGTATTTTACATATATGTGTCCAATTCCAATCGAATGGGGATTAAAAGTGACACACAGCACGGTCCATTCTAGGTACAATAAGCACCTAACAGGAGTTTCTGTTCTTACATACGTCTTACGTAACCAGTAGAGAAAGAGATCCAGTGTTGTCAAGAAAGAAAAATTCAAAAGGCTTAAATAAATGAGTTACATGGAACCCATTTGAGAAAAACAGGAATGCCAGCTGTTCCAAGATATATTCCCAGGATTAAATTAAAATTGCCTTCCGGACTCACTACTGGTAAAGTAGATGGAAAAGCTTTGAACAATATTAAATACAAACCCTCTTTGCATAGACTATAGGACTTCTGCCACTACATGTCAAAACTATTTGGAATATTAATGCAGATATTGTCCTGTATCTGTTATTTCCATAAAATTATTGCAAAAATATATGTCACGGTACATATTGTTAATAATTCAGGTCCACGGTTGTGACAAATACGCGTTCGAGATAATCAAGGGTCGTTAGGAAGGGCATCCAGCCTTAATCCTCCATCTCTAACCTGCCCGTGTCCATCTATATTTGCATGAGGATTAATAATGATACACAAACCGGCAAATAACAACGTGTTAATCATTCGCTTTAGATGCCTAAAGTTGGTGAAAAATATATAAATCACTTATATTTGGCTCAATTTTATTGTAAAATAGGGTTAAGCAATTACCTTTCATTATCTTACAGTACAATTACCCTTTCATTAAACGCGAAAACAGAACACGTGAATATGAAATATAATTCAGAAATAGTTATACAGAAGACATGATTTATTAACAATATGGAGTATCGAGGGTAGCAATTTTCCATAAATGATGCAGTGGAAACACTCCCCATTCAGTATATACAGATACACACACAAAGAAAATTTAGATTATCATATGAGAAACCGATATCAATATGATAAATTAATAAAAGCAAAGAATATATATATATATATATATATATATATATATATATATATATATATATTATATATATATATGAACCTACTGAGAGCATAATAAATCTTTCGTAAACTAGGAATGGAAAAGGACGTAAAAAATGAAAAATAAAACTTTCTCTTCCCCTGGCAGGAAACGTGAACCATGCATTTACCCTCTGGAAAAGGCTCACAAGAAAAGAAAGGAAAAACACTGAAGCAGTAAAGGAATGGAGTTACCACAATGTAAAATAAGAGAGAGAGAGAGAGAGAGAGAGGAGAGAGAGAGAGAGAGAGAGAGAGAGAGAGAGGAGAGAGAGAGAGAGGAGAGAGAGAGAGAGAGAGAGAGAGAGAGAGAGAGAGAGAGAGAGAGAGAGAGATTAAAATAATATAGGAATGGAGTTGCTTCAATATAAAATATGAGAAAGAAAATATCGAAATAGTAAAGGAATAGAGCTGCTTCAATACAAAATAAGAGAGAGAGAGAGAGAGAGAGAGAGAGAGAGAGAGAGAGAGAGAGAGGAGAGAGAGAGAGAGAGAGAGAGGAGAGAGAGAGAGAGAGAGAGAGAGAGAGAGAAATATCGAAGTAATAAAGGAATGGAGTTGCTTCAATATAAAACATGAGAGAGAGAGAGAGAGAGAGGAGAGAGAGAGAGAGAGAGGAGAGAGAGAGAGAGAGAGAGAGAGAGAGAGAGAGCAGAGAGAGAGAGACGGAGAGAGGAGAGAGAGAGAGAGAGAGAGAGAGAGTCTAAAAAAATTACACAAAGAGAATGCATGAACCTTCCGCACTGTTTTAAAAGAAAACATGTAAACAAAGTTTAGGGAATCCTTAATACGTTTTTGCAAACAGACAGAAAGACAGACAGGCAGACACACATTAAAAACTGTAACATATATAAAGATATCTGCTCTACGAAATAAATGACAAAAGTTTCTCATAAAATGATAGGAACAACACAGTGTTTTCCTCTTGATACCTTTTCTACTTTTTTCTTTTTTTCAAGCAATAAACAGTTTGGTTTCCTTTACTAATATATTAGTTCTTAAATAGATTTGCATCTCTCTCTCTCTCTCTCTCTCTCTCTCTCTCTCTCTCTCTCTCTCTCTCTCTCTCTCTCTCTCTCTCTCTCTCTCTCTCTCTCTCTCTCTCTCTCTCTCTCTCTCTCTCTCTCTCTCTCTCTGATGACTTGATTAAACTGTCCAATGGACTCTATTGGAAGATGTCTGGACCTGATATTGCAGTGTGGAAAGTGGAAAGATGAAGAAGACAAGAGTGGGATAGTGTAGCAAGTAATAAAGGATTACCTAAGCAAAAGCTTAAAAATTAAGTCTTCTTAATTTTGATGCTTAAAAGACTGTGAAAGGTCGAATTAAGTTTAAAGTTTGTTCCTCTAATAATTAAGAACGGCATAACGAGTGTATCTATGGTAAATATATGCTATACTCTGGCAGAGAGAAAATGTCAAGTCTGGTTCAGTATGACTTCAAGTAGCAGCTTCCAGTATTTCGTAGAATTTTGATCTTTTGCACGTAAAGAATGTCTTAAGCTGTTCGTGCAAACTGAATACTAATACCATATTTGTAAAACTTTCATTTTCAAAGTATCTCGAAAGTGTATCTAAAAGTTAATGTGATAACAATTTTCACTCACTGATTTCTACAATGGTGGATTCGTGTAAAAAAGAAAGGAAAGTCATGCGTTTACTACCTTACAACTCAAAATAAGAGCAAGGAACATCCACTGACTCTGCAATTCTCTCTTTAAAAAATACTCCAATCAACCTAATTGCTTATTAAATAAAACGAATTTACTGTCTTCGTTTAATCTCACTGCAATCTTCTGTTGGGTTTGCTGAATATATATTCAAGTAATAAAACTGACTTCACGCTCTAAAAGTAGTGTATTGGTAAAAAAAAAAAAAAAAAAGGAATGAAAATACACACACACACACACACACACACACACACACACACACACACACACACACACACACACACACACACACACACACACACACACGAAACTGGTGCCAGAAATACGCCTTTCTCAGTTATGATGAGGCTGAGGCAATTAGACTTACCATCACTCGAAGCTAGAAGATTGAGGGGGGCTATGGTGACGGTTTCTAAATTCCTTCATGGTTATGTCAGAGTGGATAGGGATCGATATTTTGATATGGCTGGCACTAGAACTAGAGGTCATTGTTTGAAGCTTCGTAAAAAATTTCTTTGCAGGATGTAAGGAAGTATATTCTTAGTGTAAGAGTAGTTGATAATTGGAATTCGGTAAGCGTGGAGGTAGTTAATGTTAATTCAATCCATAGTTTTAAGGACAAGCATTGATAAGTATCACTAAGTACAAAATGGAACCGGCCAGGAGACGGGAAGTTACGAGCTTTGGGCTCTTTCCCGTAAGCACAATTTGATAATTAAAATTAGGTAATTGCACACAGGCAAATGGACAAGGGAATGTTCAGATATATGTATGTAACCTATGTGAAGCCAAAGCTTAAATATGCAGCCCCCTTTTGGAATCCACACTTGGAAAACACGTAGTTAAGCTGGAAAAAGTTGAAAGACATGCCACGAAATTGGTGCCAGAAATACGCAATTTCAGTTATGATGAGAGGCTGAGGGAATTACACTTACCATCACTCGAAGCTAAAAGAATGAGGGGATATGGTGACGGTCTTTAAATTCCTTCATGGTTATGAGAGAGTAGATAGATATCGATATATTGATATGGCTGGCACTAGAACTAGAGGTCATAGTTTGTAGCTTTGACAGAATTCTTTGCAGGACGTAAGGAAGTATTTTTTTTTTAGTGTAAGAGTAGTTTTGTTGAAAATCGCTAAGCAAGGGGGTAATTAATACTACCTCAATCCACAGTTAAGACAAGTATGATAAGCATCACTAAGTTTAAATTGGAACCGACCAGGAGACGGGAAGTTACGAGCTTTTGGCTCTTTCCCTTAAGCACAGTTAGGTAATTACAATTAGGTAAATACTGGATACTGCCGTTATATCCATCCACACGAACTTTATTTATCCACAGCAGAAATGGAACCTGTCATTGCCAAAAGGAGTTATATTCATCGGCAGCAGACAAAGAACTTGCCAGAGACAAAAAAAAACATATTTCATCAACATAAGACACGGGACCTGTCACTGACAGAATTAATTTTATTCTTCCGTGGCAAACAGACAGGAGATCTGCCACTGTTAAGCAAGGAGATTTTATTCCTCTATGGTAGACGAGGAACCTACCACCATATAATATTATTTTATTCATCAGAGAAAGACATATTCCTGCCACTGTTAAAAATATATTCATCCGTGGCAGACAAGAGACCTTCCACTACGAAACATTTTTTCAACGGAAGACATGAGATCTACCACTGTCAAAAAGATTATATTCATCCGTGGCAGACAAGGAACATGCCATTGTCAAAGAGATTTACTCATTCTCAGCGAACAGTGAACATGCCACTGTCAAAGAGACATTTATCAAAGGCAGGCAAGGGATTTGTAACTGTCAACAAGATTGTATTCATCTGCGGCAGACAGGGCATCTGCCACTATCAAAGAATTCTTTTATAATTTACCTGCGGCAGCCAGAGGACCTGCCACAAACAAAAAGATTCCATTCATCTTCGGCAAACGAGATCTGCCACTGCCAGAGAGATATTATTCATCCGTAGCAGACAGAGACCTGCCACTATCAAAAATATTTTCTTTATCCGCGACAAACAAGCGATCTGGTTCTACAAAGAATATTTTATTAATCTGCAAAAGACATAGGACCGCCATCTACGTAACGGTTACATAGGTAATGTTTTCCTAGGTGACGGTTACCTAGGTACCGTTACCTAGAGAATCATTACTTAGGTAACCTTTCCCTAGGTGACGGTTTTCTAGGCACCTGCCGAAATAAAAAAAAAATATTTTATTCATCCACTGCAGACAGAGGACCCGTCAGTATCAAAAAGATATACACACCCACGGTAGACAGGGGACCCGCCACTGCCAAGAGAACTTAACCCAAGAATAAAGAAAATTCCATATGGCAATGTTAGTGCTCTGCAAGCAAACGATAACCACTCAATAAGAATTGGAATAGGAGAGGAAAGTAACATACAGTCCACAGTCTGGTGACATCGTCCAAGGTTTTCTCACAACAGTATCCTTCACGTTCAGTAACCTACATTTTGCATCCAGGTACAATTTCTTGGTGAAAGGCAGAGTACTGCGCTTTTCTTTCGTCTTCTTCTAGAGAGTACACAACGAAAATAATTATTCCTTTCTTAAAGAATAAATTACTGCGAGGCAGAGTACTACACACACATCGTGTGTGTGTGTGTGTGTGTGTGTGTGTGTGTGTGTGTGTGTGTGTGTGTGTGTGTGTGCACATTTACCTAATTATATTTACGTTTTATACCTACGGGAGAGAGCCCTGTGCTCGTAACTCCGCGTTTCCCGATCGATTTCATTTCCTCCCCTTTCTTATGGGGGTGGAACAGACAGGTTAGGGCAGGGAGATTAAGGCTGGATATCTCCCTAACGCCCCGCAACGGGACCAAACCCACTTTTGTCAGGCTCGTCACTTACCGACTAGAGCAGGCTACCACTGAGCTCCGTATACTTCGTTAAAGATATAAGTCCTGAGCGCTTGCTGGAATAAATTTCATGCTTAGTTTATTATTTAATTAATATAATTAAACATTAAAGACACGAAACATTGTAATGTGATAATATTCACAAATAAATGCCCAGATATTGCACAATTAAATATACTTTCAGGTGACTTGATATAAGTGGGAAAGAAGTTTCCATTGGAAGCATAGCCTAGGAATGGCGAAATAAGGGAGGATGAAGATGGTGAAATGTAATGCTTTAAAGTGAATTTAGTGGATAAAATAAGTATATTTTCTGACGGAACTTAATTCCCATATGTTCGTACGTGTACCACACTAGACGAGAGAGAGAGAGAGAGAGAGAGAGAGAGAGAGAGAGAGAGAGAGAGAGAGAGAGAGAGAGAGAGAGAGAGAGAGAGGTCATCTCATTTAAATGATTTATGTTCTTCCAACTTTGGCTAAAGAAAACCCCTGATTATCATAAGCCTCGTTTAGGATAAGTGTATCACAGTCACAACACTTACAACCTCCTTTTTATAAGTTTTTGGCGTTTTCCTTTTTTTTTTTTTTTTTGTCGCTTTTCTCCTCCCTTTGCTCATTTTGTCGTAATACAGAAGAAATACGAAAGTTGAGGAATGTTAGAGTATATATTTAGACATACATGAGTACATACGTTCATAGACACTCAAGCCTCACCAATGGCCTATTTTTACATTGAGTTCAATTTACTGTTATATACTCTATAGCAGAGGTGACCAAACAGTCGATCACGATCTACCAGTCGTTCATGGCCACTTGCTTGGTCGATCGCTGTTCCCCCACAGTAAGACTTGGCATCAGCTGCTCAACTCGCCAACATTTAGTTTGAACTGATTTTTTTTTTTCTTAATTTAGTTTGAACTGATTAATCATTTTTGTATATATGAGACAATTGCACTCATGTTGTTATATATATATATATATATATATATATATATATATATATATATATATATATATATATATATATATATATATATATATATATATAATATATATATATATATATATATATGTATGTGAAGACTTGAATCATATTTTACCCGACTGGGAATCTAACCTAAAACATACAATTACTGTGCCAAGGTATTACCTTTTGTTGTGTAGTTTGTAGCACCTTGGCACAGTAATTATGTGTTTAAGGTTCGAGTCCCGATCGGGGTAAAATGATATGATATATATATATATATATATATATATATATATATATATATATATATATATATATATATATATATATATATATATATATATATATATGTGTGTGATGTGTGTGTGTGTGTATATATTAAAACATCACAAATACTCTACTTTGCCATTGCATTCAATTCATTGTTCTATACTCCATAGCCATTTACAACAGTTTTATACACCCTTTACAATATGTATACACATGAAATATAAATACATACGCAATGCTTGCATACAAACTTACATCTATAAATTTAAAAAAAATAATAATAATAAATGCCACGTGTCATATAACGCTTTACTATGCATTATATTAGGACACAGGGATTCGGGTGGAACTCGTTTTTTCGGATATAAGCAAGCAGTGTGGAATATTTTATGCGGCAGCTGCTTTCATGACGCACTCATTGCAAATCTACTTACAGGAATCTTTATGGCAAGCTAAAGCACTCATACATCGAGAGGGAGTCAGTTATGAAATATATATATAAATAAAATGCAAATACAAAACACTATATTTTGATTGACTCTATTATTCATCAGTCTATGTCAATCTCCACACCATACATACGGGTACATCCAGAATGGCCGCAGTCCCCCTTATGAGTCAAGGTACGCACATTTACTAGAAGCTAATAGAGCTCGATTACTTCTTTCAGCTCCCTGGGGTTAAAGGGTTGCAAGGAGTGATCGAGATACATTAGCATTTGGAGAAAATATACTTTGAATTCGCCACCCACCTTACAAGGGGGACTACGGCTATACCAAGAAAAAGATTAAAGATCAGACACCAGAGTACTTGCAGTCCATAATATTAGGACCATTTTTCCCCATTATTTTTTTTCGAGTGTGACAACAGGACAGGCAATAAAATTGCCCTCATCAGTAAAGGCTAGGGCACGAAGAAAATATTAAGAGAAAGGAAAAGTAAAGAGGTTAAAGACAAGGAAGAGAGGTAATGATGCACAATAAGAAAAGGATAGGCTGAAAGAATAGAGTACTGAGGATCTAGAGATATGGCAGGATTTGGCCGTGAGATGACAATACATACGATTTTTGAGGGAAGATAGGTCATAAGAATTACGAAATACAGAAGGAGGAAGAGAGTTCCAGAGTCTGGAGTTAGGCGGGATGAAGCAGTTGCTGCACCGACCAATCCGCGAGCTACAAATCTCCACACAGTACCTGTAAGACGAGGCTGCTTGGCGAGTCTTACTTGGCCTCTGCAGTAGGGAAAGGATGCAATTCACTAACTCATCAGAGCAGTGATGGAACTAGTGGCGACAGAAAGGAGAAAGTGATGATACCTTACGCCGAAGGGAAAGAGAATCTAAATTAGAAGTAAGAGAAGAGTTATTAATGAGTATGACTGCCTTAGATTCATCACTATCAAGGGTATAAGCATATTAAGAAGCACCCTACATGTACGACCAGTATTCTAAGCAGGGACGGATAAGGCCTTTGTAGATTTTAAGTAACAGTAAAGAGGAACAGTAATGACAAAAGCAAAACAGAAAACCAAAATTTTATGGATGCAGATTTAGACATTTGGATTATATGATTCCTCAAACACAGGATAGAGGTTATTTGTATTCCTAATATGTTAACATAATTAAGAGGGTTAATTTCGTAAGTTTCGAAGACAAGAAGGCTATCAGGAGGAGAAGATAAAAAGATAGCCAAAGACTGTGTCTAAGAGGAATTGAATTTAACTAAAGTCTGCGACCCCCACTCAGATACTTTCTGCAAATCGGAGATGAGAGGAGAAACAAAGTGATACGAGACTGATTACGAGTAGCAGATGAAGGTGTGAAGATAAGACAGAGAAAAAATGAAGGGTAGAATCTTCAGCAAAGGTATGAAGAAGAGAGGAGGATGAGGACTGAAGGAGATCGTTGGTGAATAAAAGAAACAGAGTAGGTAAAAGAACAGAGCCCTGTGGAATATAACTGGTAACAGGGAATGGGTTACATGTTGCACCATCGACAACCACAGATATAAAATGGTCAGAAAGAAAACTGGAAATCAGAGAACAGAAAGAAGGGGTAAAGTCATTAGCAGGGCGTTTGGCCTAACAGAGCCTTGAGCCAGAATCTATCAAGAGCCTTAGAGATATCAAGGGTGATGACAAAGAATTCCCCATAGTTCCTCAGAACAGATGACAATACATGAGTAACAGAGGACAGGAGGACACCAGTGGAAGAAAAGATAAGGGAGGGAAGAGGGTGCTGGAATTGTTCACAGAAGAGTTGGCAGAAAAATGAGAGCCAAAGAGAGTAGCTTTGTCAGTGGAAGAGCAAGCTATAGAACCATCAGAACGAATGAAAGGGGGAAAGCTTGAGATACAGAAGTTTTTGACTAAGGACCAGAAACATCTGTCAGTGGGAGAGGAATTAAGGTCATCAACTTTCCTTCTTAAAAGGAAGCTTTAGACCTTTAAATCTGAGCAGCACAGTGATTCCTAGCTGTAATAAAAGTAGAGCAAGTTAAATCAGAAAGAGAAGCTTGGTACAACCAGTGTGCCCGATCCCTGGACTGAATAGCCATTGAGCAGGCATGTTCAAACCAAGCATTAGGGGGAGAAAAAGTTTTCATAGAGGAAGTGATGAACACCTCCATTCCTGAGGCTATGATCTCGTCAACTTTTAGGGCTACCTAATCAGGATTGCGGGACCAAAAGCAATAGTCATCCGATAGGAAGTCAATGAGGATGTTATGCAAATCTTCCTGTCGGGTACGCTCACAGTGCCAAAGGTGGCGCTGAGTAGGCGGGATTGATGGAGGAAGAGTGAAAATGGAAGGGACTGAGATCACAGAGTGGTCAGACTTACCAAGAGGGGAAAGCACAGAATATGAGTAGTTTGAAGGATTGGAAGTAAGAAATCAATCAAGAGTGTTGGCTGCATGTCAGCGTCAAGCAGTAAAACGAGTAGGATGTTTGATAATCTGCTCCAGAATGTGAGTAATAGAGATAGCCAGGGCCTCACTTCCTCCCGCATTAGTGTGAGAAGAATTAAGCAACACACTGTGGTGTACAATATAGAGAACTTCAGCATGTGAGTGAGAAGATAGTAAGGACTCATGACAAGAGGACAGATATTCAAAGAAAGACACAAAGTGGAATTTGGAAAAGAGTAGTAGAAGAAAAGGGATATAGTGGTAGTGTAGAAATAGATTTTCAGCCAGAGAACATAAAATTCCGGAGACTCAAATTCCATGAGCCTTGCAATAGGAATGTTAGTGTTGCAATAAGCACAGACCCCACCTCTAGAACAGATATGAGACTACAGGTTATAGTGAGGGATTTGAAATGGGTCAGTGGAAGCATGGCTAGACAGCTGGGTTTCATAGAGAAGGAGGAGGTTAGGAAGGGATGTACCCAAGTACCGTTCAACAGATGAAAGATTAGAGTTCACACCACAAATGTTAGAAAACTGAAGAGTAAAAGAAGCATATCTATCAGGAGATACAAACTTAAGGGCAGAGCCATTATACCTTCAGGCGTGTCTACCCTCACGCCAAAAGTGGAGTCAATGAGATCCCCTGAGATTCTCAGCCCCCCTCTATGCTGTGTACTGGGGGCCATAAGCTGTGGATCTTCCATATATATATAGCAAAAATTAGTAAAAAGAGAGCAAAAAGAAACATATGGGAGTTTTTTGACTTGTCAAATGTACTGGGATAGTATGAGATGTGTAATGAATACGCCAAAATATTCGGTGTAAATGTAGGCATAAGGAATGAACCGTGCCTGCAGGAAGACTCAACCTGGAGCTGTCTGGACCAGTCCTAATTGAATCCGTAATACCTTCAGTCGTAGTATTTCAACGGGCGGCTGATGTCATTGCCAACCTGCATTAATGGATTAAGGACATCTTACCCCATATATTACACACTACAGCATAGCTGATAATGCATGATTGTGGGAATTAATGATTTGTCTCTAAAAATACATCTGCGAGTAGTTGGTTTGCCATTAGGATTTCACAATATTTACGGAAAGAAAATATAATGAAAACGAAATGCCATATGGATCAGGACACGTATGAATGGATGTATCACCGAAAGTTAGGTTTCAATTTCTCAGAAGCAGAGAACTTCTGTTCTATAGATGCCACTCCCTACCGTAGAAAATATAAATGTAATAATAATAATAATAATAATAATAAATAATAATAATAATAATAATAATAATAATAATAATAATAATAATAATAATAATAATAATAATAATAATAATAATATACAATCATTATAATTAGAAGAAGTATTATTGTTATTATTTATAACATATCTACATACCATTGCTATTATTCCCTTATAAAGGGGTGGCCGAGTCAAAATAAACACATCTTTATTAACAAAAAAAGTACGAAATGATGGGGAGATTCCTAATTATTATTATTATTATTATTAGTAGTAGTAGTAGTAGTAGTAGTAGTAGTAGTAGTAGTAGTAGTAGTAGTAGTAGTAGTAGTAGTAGTAGTAGTAGTAGTAGTAGTAGTAGTAGTAGTAGTAGTCTGGCCATAATCATGCATTTATACAGGCCTTGTGGTTAAAATTTAGGAAGTTTTCTTTCATCAAAACTCCATTACATAATACCTAGTGGTAACACCATGACGAAGGGAAAATATTACACACTAATTTATGCATAACACGAGCATATATTAAAAGAGGATCCCCAACTACTCTAAGGTATTCATTCTTGATATTAAAAGCTGCAAGACCTTAACTCTATTTTACTTTGTAAAAAGTATAAATATACATAAATAATAAATATATATATATATATATATATATATATATATATATATATATATATATATAATATATATATATATATATTATAATATATATATATATATATATATGCGTGAAGTCACCGTGGCTCAAGCGGTAGCGTCCGCGACTCTAACGCGTCAGGTCGATGGTTCGCGCCCCGTCACGGTCTGAGGTTAGCAAGGGCATGCACTCAGGGTAAGGATTACATCAGCCAAAACAAGTCCTTCGCAAGAATGCAACCGTCCTAGCCCTTGGTAGAAAAGGAGTCCGTGACGTAAAACCGGAACAGGCAGGAATATATATATATATATATATATATATATATATATATATATATATATATATATATATATATATATATATATATATATATATATATGCGTGTGTGTATGCTGGTTAAATATGATCATTCAACACTATCATAACGGCTGCTAGCTAGACTGGAATAATACAAGATGAATAAAAACAAGTGATTGCCAAGCCAGTAGTTAAATGAGGCTTTAATAATATAAGGAATTAATTCTGACAATTGATATAAGACTTTTGATATTGAATCAATTACGAGATAAGTTCTAACAGGATTCTAAGCTTAAAAAC
>JAXCGZ010000042.1:125000-132500 GCA_037179515.1 Halocaridina rubra
CTCTAAATTTAAGGAGCATCAAACATGGTGGCAGCGCTCAATAGACTAAGTATGGTTTGCTGTTCATTTTAAATATAAGGCATTACGTATTATCCAGGATCTTTCTGTTTGATTAAGTAAATAAGACTACCGACTGACATGGCGACAGCTAATCTAGCCCCTCCAGATAAATTCGCATTAAAGAGCGAAAATGAGCAAGATTGGCGATTTTTTCGTCAAAAATTCGAGCTGTATATACTGGCAGCGGGTTTAAATGATAAGCCAAGTGAAGTGAAGGTAGCATTACTTTTGACCCATGGGGGTGACGAACTGCTTCGAGTGTATAATGCTATAGAGTTTGGTCCCGTTATTGTAGGGGAGAGTGGATCTCGTGATGACCCTAGCAAGGACTTAAACGTGGTATTACAGAAGCTAGATGAGCATTTTGCCCCTAGGAAGCTAATAATAGCATCTAGATATAGGTTTAGATGCTGTACTCAGAAAGCTGATGAGAACCTGGATGAATTTATTACTAGAATAAAAACTATGGTTAAGGATTGTGATTTTGCAGCAGAAAAAGATGAGGCAGTTCGTGATCAAATAGTTTTTGGCTGTAAAGAGGATAAACTCAGAGAGAAATTTCTGAGAGAAGAATGTATTTCATTGATAGATACGCTCAAAATTTGTGAGGCCCATCAAGCATCGCAGAGTCAAATGCAAACAATAAAAAGTGAAAATACAGCAAAGTCGGTCATAAATAAAGTTAAATCGACAAAGAACTTTAAGCAGAGTATGCCTAGTAGACATTCAGCAGACCGAAAGAGTGAGGACCCAAGTTTTGTGAATAAGAAACAGTATAGGCCTAAGTCAAACCAAAGTTTGTCAACGAAGG
This sequence comes from Halocaridina rubra, assembly GCA_037179515.1. Lineage (NCBI taxonomy): Eukaryota > Metazoa > Arthropoda > Malacostraca > Decapoda > Atyidae > Halocaridina > Halocaridina rubra. Next base: position 125,872 of record JAXCGZ010000042.1, read on the forward strand.
ATACGGCTCTACGAAAATGTAAGTTCTGCGGAACAAGACACGTGTGGAGTAAGAAGAAATGTCCAGCCTATTTGTGAGAGATGCAACTACTGCAACAGGCTGAATCACTTCGAATCTCAATGTTTGGAGAAAAATGGACATGCATAAGCATCTAAGAAGATGGGTGTGAATGCAGTGGACGGTGACGATTCCAGTTCAGATACTCCAGCCGAATATATCCTAGGTGTCAAGTTGCAGACGAGACATGGAGAGCCAGAAGAAATGACGGTGAACAAAAATGATAATCCCTGTACACAGCAAGTGATGAAAGTGAATAAAGTGTCAGAGAAATCCAAATATCTATATACCGATCTGAAAGTTGGTGAAAATAGTGTCAAATTTCAAATCGATAGCGGAGCAGGTGTAAATGTGTTACCTCGAAATATGGTTCCCAATAATATAGAAATTGAATCTAGTGAAGGGTTACAACTAGAAATGTGGAATAATTCTGCAGCCAAACCAGTTGGAAAATGTAGAATTAAAGTGAAAAATGAGATAAATTCAAAGAGATATAATGTTGAGTTTATTATAGTGGCTGAGAATTATATGCCTTTGTTAGGAAAACGTGCATCAGAACAGATGGGTTTCCTTACCATCAATTATGATGACATATGTTCTGTACACAGTGAATCTTGTAATACTAATGTTTTTCAGGAATATTCAGATGTGTTTGGTAATGAAATTGGTAAGTTACCTGGGGTGGTACATATGACTTTAGACAAAGAAGTCAAGCCATTTGCTATATCTTCATGTAGAGTGCCAATTCAACTTAAAAGGAAGGTAAAATCCAAATTATCTGAGTTAGAGAAACAAAATGTCATTTGTAAAGTAGACGAAGCAACTGAATGGGTGAGTCGCATGGTAGTAGCTTCTAAGAAAAATAGTGAAGACATAAGAATTTGCATAGATCCTCAGCAATTAAATAAAGCCATAATTAGAGAAATGCATCCTTTGCCAATTATCGATGATGTTTTACCTGAATTAGCACAAGCTAAAGTGTTCTCTAAACTAGATTTATGAAATGGATATTGGCACTGTGTTTTGGATGAAGAGTCAAGTCATTTAACTACCTTTCAAACCCCTTTTGGAAGATATTGGTGGCTTAGACTGCGTTTTGGCCTAGCAATCAGTAGTGAAGTTTTTCAAAAACGACTGCAGAACTCTTTAGATGGTCTGCTAGGAATAATTTGCATTGCTGATGACATTTTGGTATATGGAATAGGTAATTCTCTAGAAGAAGCACAGTTAGATCATGATGAAAATTTAAGAAATTTACTGGAAAGATGTCATAAGCATGGTATCCGTCTTAACAGAGAAAAGGCTGAAATAAGAAAGAGTGAGATAACATTTCTTGGACATGTAATAACTAATGAAGGCCTTAAGCCAGATCCCAGTAAAACTGAAGCAATTGTATCGATGAAAGCTCTAACTAATGTCACTGAGATTCAATGTTTTAGTGGAATGATAAACTATTTGTCAAAATTCATGCCTAGACTCTCTGACCTGATGGTGCCCATATGACAACTTTTACGTAAAGACAAAGAATGGTGTTGGGGTGATGAACAGGCTAGAGCTTTTGAGAAAATTAAGTGTTGCATCACTAAGACTCCAATTCTTGCTTATTATGATCAAAATAAACAGTTAGTTATACAGTGTGATGCTAGCAAATGTGGACTTGGTGCAGTTCTAATGCAAGGTGGTAAACCGTTGTCTTATGCAAGCAGAGCTCTAACTGACACAGAAACAAGGTATGCTCAGATAGAGAAAGAAATGCTGGCTATTGTGTTTGCTTTAAAGAAATTCCATCAGTACACTTTTGGACAACATACTTTGGTTATAACTGATCACAAACCACTTCAGAGTATAATCTTGAAACCATTAGATAGAGCACCAAAGAGGCTACAAGGCATGTTATTGACTGCACAACAATACGATATTGAACTTAAGCATACTGCTGGTAAGAACATGCATATAGCAGATTTGCTGTCTCGATCATTTCTTAGTGAAACTGAAAATGGTAATGATTTTGAATATGTTAATGTTGTATCTTATTTGCCTATTAGGGAAGACAGGTTAAAGAAAATTCGTGATGCTGTGGCCAGTGATGAAATTTTGCTTGAAGTGACAAATATGATAACAAATGGGTGGCCAGAGTATAAATGTAATGTACCTATAACTGTTTTTCCTTATTATCATATTAGAGATGAACTATCTATACAGAATGGACTTGTATTTAAAGGTGATAGAGTTGTGATTCCTGCCAATTTGAGGAAAGAAATTAAACAGGCTATTCACTCTTGTCACATTGGCGTAGAAAGTTGTCTACGAAGGGCTCGTGAGTGTGTATATTGGCCTGGTATGAATGGTGATATTAAAGAACATATTTCTCAATGTGAAATCTGTTGCAAATTTCAAAAATCTCAGCAGAAAGAAACTCTTATGCCACATGAAGTGTCTGATAGGCCATGGGAGAAAGTTGGCACAGATATTTTTGAATTGAGTAATCAGTTTTATCTTGCAACAGTAGACTATTTCAGTAATTTCTGGGAAATTGATAGGTTAGAAGATATAAAAGCATCTACTGTTATACGTAAGCTAAAAGCACATTTTGCAAGGTATGGTACTCCTTCCATCTTAGTTAGTGACTGTGGAACTCAATTTACAAGTGATATATTTCAGAATTTTATAAGAGTGTGGGATATAGAACATTGTACGTCAAGCCCTAAACATCCTCAGTCTAATGGACAGGCAGAATCCGCTGTAAAAACTGCAAAGTCCATACTCAGAAAAGCCATAGAAAGCAATAATGACCCTTATTTGGCAATATTAGACTACCGTAATTGTCCGTCTCACAGTGATGAATACAGTCCGGCTCAAAAAAGCCTAGGGAGACGCACACGTACTCTTCTACCAGTTTCTTCAAAGTTGTTGAAACCATCTGAGATCAATGTAGATAAAATTAAGATTAACAGACATTATAGAAATAGCAGGTCCGCTAAATATTACAATGTGCATGCCAGAGATCTTGATCCTTTACAGGAAGATGATGTTGTGAGAATAAAACCCACTGTAATGGGAAAGAAAGCTTGGGAAAAAGGTATTGTGAAGGAACGTTTAGACGAGAGATCTTATGAAATTTCAACTGATGCTGGTTTATTGAGAAGAAATAGAGTAGACCTTAATAAGTCAAATGAAAGAAATGTTTCGTATCACAGTAGTGAAGATTCTAGTAATGTAGTACAAAGTCAGCAACAGGTTGAAATTCCACAGGATAAACATGTAAACCCAACAAGTGAGAATCTCAGAGTTCAAGAGTCTTTCACTCCTCAAAGGAGAATCACAAGGAGTGGAATATTTTACCCTCTAAATATAATGATTTTGTTGTTTACAAAGAGTGATTTATTTTTCGTTTTCAAGATGATAACTTATTTTTTTTCTTCATAAAAAGAGGGATGTTACAATATTTGATATAATTGTTATTTTGTTAATGAACGTATCCATGTTTTGTTTACATTGAAAGTAATAAAGATGCCCACTAGAGGGCAGACAAGAACGTTCATAATGCCCTTTCAGTCTCCTATATTATTGTGTCTCATTTATCTATAAATATCTCCAAATTTAAGGAGCATCAAACATTTATCAGTGGGAGGAAGTAAATGACATCAACCTTCCTACTTAAAAAGGAAGTTTTAGACATTCGACTCTGAGCCGTAACAAAACCAGAACAAGTTAACAGAAGGAGGGGCTTGAAAAGAACAGTATGCCCAATCCATGTCCTGAATATCCATGGAACAAGCAAGATCAAACCAAGGATCAGGGGGAGAAAAGCTAGAGTAGGGGATGAACGCTTCACCATTCCCGAGGATATGATATCAACAGCTTTTAGGGCTACCTGATCAAGGTTGCAGTTCCAGAAGCAGTGGTCATGCCATAGGAAATCAAAGAGAAAGTTACGCAAATTATCACAATGGGTGCGCTCGAAATGCCAAAGACGGCGCTGAGTAGGAGAAATTAATGAAGGGGGAGTGAAAATGGAAGAGATTGAGATCAAAGAGTGGTTAGTGTTACCGAGAGGGGAAAGTACAGAATATGAATAGTTTGTACGATTAGACGTATAGAATAGGTCAAAAGTGTTAGCTGCAGGTTCGTGGCAATCGGGAACACATGCAGGATGCTTGATAATCTGTTCCAGATTGTGAGTGAAAGAAAGCAAGGGTCTCTCTTCCTCCCACATCAGTACAAGACGAATGAAGCCACTCATTGCAGTGAACACTAAAATAGAAACAAACCACCCATTGCACAATAATAATAATAATAATAATAATAATAATAATAATAATAATAATAATAATAATAATAATAATAATAATAATAATAATAATAATAAACAAAATCCCACAATTTAATGACATTTCTGACGATACAATCAATATCTACAGCATCACAGACTACTTTCTCATCACCAAGGGAATGCAGTTACTGATGGAGATAGTCGTCTCTGAACGTCTAGGGATTATACCGGATCTCCGAATACATTGTGATTGAGTGTTTCGCTCAAAGTCACCTGAGGCTGTAGTAGATGCCTTATTAGTCAAGTTAGTAATTATTGACTTGTTTTTTTTTTTCTTACTAAAATAATTCTCATTCCTTGCCTTTTGCAGATTATGATTATTTGCAATTTATATTTCAGCTTATAGCTAATTTTAAATACATGTTATTTAATATTTTTGTACGTGTAGGAAGCATGATTCCAATATAAAAGTCTCCCCCCTACTTCTGTTTTCTGATCGTTCCTTTTCTTCATGAACGAGGCCATAATCCTAGCGAGTCTATTAGATACGTTTTTTTACAATTTTCTAATTATAAAATAGCACTTGCTAATAAATTTTTTATATTATAAAAATTTTTCTTACTGATAATTTTGTTATTAATATGAACCTTCTGATATGTCTTTAGCCTGTCTAGATACATTTCAGTAGCTTCTTTATTATTTGAATAGTTAAGCTCCGTCTCTTACAACGCAAAGAACATTCCAGAGATTGTTTGCCAGTAACCTATTTTGCCCATAATAATTCTCGTTTTATTTTATTTGCTTCCACTTGTTGAACCTAAAATACTGTCTCTCCCTTGCATCCCTATTGCCTGCCAGGAACCACCACTACAGTAGCCCTTAAATGATATGAGAACCAGTTACTGCTCTGGAAATATATCCTACAGATGACGTCACCAGGGGGACAACGAATCGTCCTCATTTGGCGGCCAAACATCCCAGAGGCAAGATCTCGCCTCAGCAGTCAAGCTTATTTTAAACCTTATTTACGTGGCGGCTTCACAGGAATTCATCTGGAACAAACAAGGTGAGGGATAGTGAATGGTAAAGCTCTTTGGTCAATGAAACTGGGAATTCGAGAAACTGGTTAAATTCGTTACTGGTCAAATCATACGAGAATTTTCTCAGCTTTCATTCCCATACAAAACGAACTTTTGTAGATTACCTAATTGGAATCTCATTTCCCAATCTTAATTCCTTAACCTGGAAATTACCGCCAATATACATTGATAAGAAATTTCTTTCATTGAATGTGCCAAACGAAAATCTCCTCCTCAGAAGATTGGTTACGACCACGTAAAAATCTATCCCTTTTTCCTAAGAAATTCTAATTTCATTTCACCCCTTTCTACCGTCGTAAATAAAGTGTTTTACGTCTAAAACTCGTGAATAAAGTTATTTACTATATAAATTGCAAGTAATTAATCATTTAACTAAAGTGTTTCATGTTATAAACTGCAAATAATTAAATAGTCATTTTACGCTGTTGGCTTTGCAAATCTTTCTTGTTAATCACAATTTAATGAATACATATGTATTTATTTGTTGATTCTTCATATACTGGTGAAAAAGTGTTTTAAGTTATAAGTTGCAAATACTTCAAAAGTTGGCTCTGCCCCTTTTTCATTGCAATTAGTTCTTGATAACCAAAGGTGAATGAATACTTTGTTTATCTAGTAGATTCTTCCTATATCGTAAATAGAGTGTTTTACCATATAAATTGCAAATAATTAATAAACATTGCAACTTTTGTGGTTGCCCACAATTTAAGGAATACATACTGTATTTGTCTTGCTTATTCTCCATTTATTGTGAATAAACTGTTTTCCTCTAATGCCGGCATATAATTAATGGGTTTTGTATGCTCTTACGGTAGTATAAATATTTCTGGTTAAATGTGACTAACCAATATATTTTCATCCAGTCGAATAATATTGGAAACTCATAATTTGTGTGCTCATGCTTTCGGTTCTCCCATTATTAACGGTGTGTCGTTTATGTTTCTGCAATTGGAGTGTCCTCTATTCTACTCTGCCTGTGTGACAGAGGTGATCGTCGAGTTGAGGCCAAAGTCTTGGCATCCGTCTGTGGTGCCAGGAATCGAAATCGTGCTCACCGCCTCCAGGATATGAGGCAACATTCCATGAATTTATATATAAGATTTCTTCCAAAAATTAATTCAATCTTTTTTAATGTGTCATTGCATTTCCAAACTGAAAAGAAAGTTGAATTCTGAGTTTCATTTAACCGAGTAGTGTTA
>JAXCGZ010000042.1:137500-155000 GCA_037179515.1 Halocaridina rubra
GTGTGGATCCAAAAAGGGGGCTGCATATTCGAGTTTTGGTCTCACATAGGTTACATAAATATTTCTGAACATTTCCTTGTCCATGTGCCTGAAGGCTACCCTTACATTTGATAAGAATGCATATGCTGCCCTTACTATGCCATTTATTTGTATTTCTGGAGACAAATCTGCCAGTGTGTTTACTCCTAGATCTCTCTCATTTTCTGTCTCTTGAAGTTGTACTCCAGCCACCGAGTAGTCAAGCTTGGGCCTTCTTGCACTTGTACCCATTCTCATTACCTTACATTTTGAAGTATTGAATTTCATTAGCCACTTTTCTGACCACTCATACAGACTATTTAGATCTTCCTGAAGTTCTCTACCATTGTTCTCGTTTTTTTACTTTCTTCACAATCTTTGCATCATCTGCAATTATATTCATGAATGAATTTACAGACTCTGGTAGGTCATTTACATATACAAGGAACAAAAGTGGCCCCAAAACTGAACCCTGTGGAACTCCACTACTAACTCTTCACCATTCAGATACTGAGTGTCTTACTCTAACCCTCTGTTCCCTTCCTTCTAAGTAAGTTTTTATTCATTCCAAAACATTCCCACCTATTCTAGCCATTGCTTGCAGCTTCCTAATAAGTCTCCCATGTGGAACAGTGTCAAACGCTTTCTGGAAGTCTAGGAATATGCAATCTGCCCAGCCCTCTCTTTCCTGTAATATTCGGCTTACCTCATCATAAAATTCTAATAAGTTTGTTACTGTTGATCTACCTTCTCTGAAGCCGCCTCACTGACAAAAAGTTGAAGGATTCCAAGTGAAGAGAGATATGTTTCCTTAGTAGTTTCTCCATAACTTTGCAAACTATGCTGGTCAAGGAAACTGGTCTATAGTTCAGAGCCATATCCCTCCTTCCCTTTTTGAAGATAGGTATCACATTTGCTTGTTTCCAGCATCTTGGAATCTCCCCTGACTCCAGTGACTCCTTAAATATGATACTTAGTGTCATTGATATTGAGTTTGTGCATTTTTTAAGCACATGAGGGGATATGTCATCAGAACCTGTAGCTTTATGAACATCTAACTCCATCAGCGCTTTGCATACCTCTGTGGTTGTAAGGTTGATGTTCTCTAATACCGGCCCTTGAGCTTCTATCTCTGCAATCTGAGAGGGTGGGGTATTTTCTACTGTAAATACTGACTGAAACTCCTTGTTCAATTCTTTGCAGATCTCTTCATCCGTCTCAGTGATGCTTCCATCCGCTCTCTTTAGCCTTATAACCTGTTCTTTTACCTTCAGTTTTCCTCTGATAAAGCTGTGGAAAAGCTTGGGAGTTTCTTTAGCCTTCCTGGTGATGTCCCTCTCATAGTCTCTCTCTGCCTCTCTCCTTTTACTTAGGTAGTCATTTCTTGCTCTTTTGTAGGTTTGCCAGGCATTTATGTTTTTTCTCCTCCTATACCTTTTCCAGCATTTGTCTCTCCACTCCTTAGTCTTTTACACCCATTATCGAACCATTTCTCTCTGGCATGAATTACACCTACTTTGGTGACAGGTATGCAGCAATCTACCATCTTCCCATATTTCTCACAAAAGATGTCATACATTTCTTGTACAGATTTGTCGTAAAATAAGGTTCTCCAGTCAATAACTGCAAAAAGCTCATTCATTTAGATGTAATCTCCTTTCGGATAGTTCCTCCTCTTGTCCTCGGTGCCTCTACTCTCAGGCAGAATATCTTCAATGATATATTCCATCAACAACACACAGTGGTCACTCTTTCCAATTGGTGGTTCATATTCAATTTTTTCAATATCCAACACATTATCTGTGAATACTAAATCAAGTAGTGATGGCTCATCCCCACCCCTGGCCCTCGTTGGCTCCATTACATGTTGGTGTAGAAAATTCCCTTGTACCCAATCTAGGAACCTTGCCCCGAATGAGTTCTCGCCACTGTATGGGTCAAGATTTATCCAATCTATCTCTTTATGATTAAAATCTCCCATAATCAAAATCCTACATTTTTTCTCCCCTTCCATGTTAACAACTGAGTTTATGACTTCAATAGTACCTATATGACTTTCCTCATAAACTTCAAGCCTATTCTGGTTCTTTGGTGGGTTATATACAACAGTTATTATAATGCTCTCTGACCCAGTATTTATGCGAGCAACAAGAAATTCCTTGAACTCACTTTCTATAGCCAAGTTTATTTCTTCAACTTGAATCCTTTCACTTATGAGAAGTGCTATCCCTACACCAGTCCTCTCAGATCTTTCAAACCTTAATATTCTGAAGCCCTTAGGAAAAACTGTGACACTGATTATATGTGTGTGATTACCTAATTGTGATTACCTAATTGTGTTTACGGGAAAGAGCCCAAAGCTCGTATCTTCCCGTCTCCTGATCGGTTCCATTTTTAGACTTAGTGATACTTATCATACCTGTCCTTAAAACTATGGATTGAGATAGCATTAACTACCTCCTCGCTTAGCGAATTCCAATTATCAACTACTCTTAAACTGAAAAAGTATTTCCTTACATCCTGCAAACAAGTTTTCTTACGAAGCTTCAAACTATGACCTCTAGTTCTAGAGCCAGCCATATCGAAATATCGATCCTTATCCACTCTATCATAACCATGAAGGAATTTAAAGACTGTCACCATATCCCCCCTTACTCTTCTAGCTTCGAGTGATGGCAAGTCTAATTCCCTCAGCCTCTCATCATAACCGAGATTGCGTATTTCTGGCACCAGTTTCGTGGCATGTCTTTGAACTTTTTCAAGATTAGCTATGTGCTTTTTCAAGTGCGGATTCCAAAAGGGGGCTGCATATTCGAGTTTTGGCCTCACATAGGTTACATAAATATTTCTGAACATTTCCTTGTCCATGTGCCTGAAGGCGTGTGTGTGTGTGTGTGTGTGTGTGTGTGTGTGTGATTACCGAATTGTGATTACCTAATTGTGTTTACGGGAAAGAGCCCAAAGCTCGTATCTTCCCGTCTCCTGATCGGTTCCATTTTTAGACTTAGTGATACTTATCATACCTGTCCTTAAAACTATGGATTGAGATAGCATTAACTACCTCCTCGCTTAGCGAATTCCAATTATCAACTACTCTTACACTGAAAAAGTATTTCCTTACATCCTGCAAAGAAGTTTTCTTACAAAGCTTCAAACTATGACCTCTAGTTCTAGAGCCAGCCATATCGAAATATCGATCCCTATCCACTCTATCATAACCATGAAGGAATTTAAAGACTGTCACCATATCCCCCCTTACTCTTCTAGCTTCGAGTGATGGCAAGTCTAATTCCCTCAGCCTCTCATCATAACCGAGATTGCGTATTTCTGGCACCAGTTTCGTGGCATGTCTTTGAACTTTTTCAAGCTTAGCTATGTGCTTTTTCAAGTGCGGATTCCAAAAGGGGGCTGCATATTCGAGTTTTGGCCTCACATAGGTTACATAAATATTTCTGAACATTTCCTTGTCCATGTGCCTGAAGGCTACCCTTACATTTGATAAGAATGCATATGCTGCCCTTACTACGCCATTTATATGTATTTCTAGAGACAAATCTGCCAGTATGTTTACTCCTAGATCTCTCTCATTTTCTGTCTCTTGAAGTTGTACTCCAGCCACCGAGTAGTCAAGCTTGGGCCTTCTTGCACTTGTACCCATTCTCATTACCTTACATTTTGAGGTATTGAATTTCATTAGCCACTTTTCTGACCACTCATGCAGATTATTTAGATCCTCCTGAAGTTCTCTACCATTGTTCTCGTTTTTTACTTTCTTCACAATCTTTGCATCATCTGCAAACATATTCATGAATGAATTTACAGACTCTGGTAGGTCATTTACATATACAAGGAACAAGAGTGGCCCTAAAACTGAACCCTGTGGAACTCCACTACTAACTCTTCTCCATTCAGACACTGAGTGTCTTACTCTAACCCTCTGTTCCCTTCCTTCTAAGTAAGTTTTTATCCATTCCAAGACATTTCCACCTATTCTAGCCATTGATTGCAGCTTCCTAATAAGTCTCCCATGTGGAACAGTGTCAAACGCTTTCTGGAAGTCTAGGAATATGCAATCTGCCCAGCCCTCTCTTTCCTGTAAGATTTGGCTTACCTCATCATAAAATTCTAATAAGTTTGTTACTGTTGATCTTCCTTCTCTGAAGCCATGTTGCCTCACTGACAAAAAGTTGAAGGATTCCAAGTGAAGAGAGATATGTTTCCTTAGTAGTGTCTCCATAACTTTGCAAACTATGCTGGTCAAGGAAACTGGTCTATAGTTCAGAGCCGTATCCCTCCTTCCCTTTTTGAAGATAGGTATCACATTTGCTTGTTTCCAGCATCTTGGAATCTCCCCCGACTCCAGTGACTCCTTAAATATGATACTTAGTGCCACTGATATTGTGTTTGCGCATTTTTTAAGCACATATGGGGATATATCATCAGGACCTGTAGCTTTATGAACATCTAAATCCATCAGCGCTTTGCATACCTCTGTGGCTGTAAGGTTGATGTTCTCTAATACCGGCCCTTGAGCTTCTATCACTGCAATCTGAGGGGGTGGGGTATTTTCTACTGTAAATACTGACTGAAACTCCTTGTTCAATTCTTTGCAGATCTCTTCGTCCGTCTCAGTGATGCTTCCATCCGCTCTCTTTAGCCTTAAAACCTGTTCTTTTACCTTCAGTTTTCCTCTGATAAAGCTGTGGAAAAGCTTGGGATTTTCTTTAGCCTTCCTGGTGATGTCCCTCTCATAATCTCTCTCTGCCTCTCTCCTTTTACTTAGGTAGTCATTTCTTGCTCTTTTGTAGGTTTGCCAGGCATTTATGTTTTTTCTCCTCCTATACCTTTTCCAGCATTTGTCTCTCCACTCCTTAGCTCTTTTACACCCATTATCGAACCATTTCTCTCTGGCATGAATTACACCTACTTTGGTGACAGGTATGCAGCAATCTACTATCTTCCCATATTTCTCACAAAAGATGTTATACATTTCTTGTACAGATTTGTTGTAAAATAAGGTTCTCCAGTCAATAACTGCAAAAAGCTCATTCATTTTGATGTAATCTCCTTTCGGATAGTTCCTCCTCATGTCCTCAGTGCCTCTACTCTCAGGAAGAATGTCTTCAATGATATACTCCATCAACAACACACAGTGGTCACTCTTTCCAATTGGTGGTTCATACTCAATATTTTCAATATCCAACACATTATCTGTGAACACCAGATCAAGTAGTGATGGCTCATCCCCACCCCTGGCTCTTGTTGATTCCATTACATGTTGGTGTAGGAAATTCCCTTGTACGCAATCTAGGAATCTTGCCCCAAATGAGTCCTCACCACTGTGTGGGTCAAGATTTATCCAATCTATCTCTTTATGATTAAAGTCTCCCATAATCAAAATCCTACATTTTTTCTCCCGCGCCATGTTAACAACTGAGTTTATGACTTCAATCGTACCTATATGACTTTCCTCATAAATTTCAAGCCTATTTTGGTTCCTTGGTGGGTTGTATACAACAGTTATTATAATGCTTTCTGACCCAGTATTTATGCGAGCAACAAGAAATTCCCTGAACTCACTTTCTATAGCCAAGTTTATTTCTTCAACTTGAATCCTCTCACTTATGAGCAGTGCTATCCCTCCACCAGTCCTCTCAGATCTTTCGACCCTTAGTATTCTGAAACCTTTAGGAAAAACTGTGACACTGTTTATGTCCTCACTTAACTTAGTCTCTGTAATTGCTACTATATCTGCCTTACTGTTGTGAATCCTATCTTTTAATTCTACTGCCTTACCAGCTAATCCATCAGCATTTGTGTATAACAATCTTAATGAGGCCCCATCCCCTGATCTTCTGTCATTATCTTCTTTATCTCCCCTTTGTCTGGAAGTATTCTGTAACGAAAATTTTTCTTCTCTTCTTCATTTCTTTCATCATTTAACCTTCTTGCCTCTTGCAACAAGTTTTTGATCTTTCCCATCTCTTCCTGTGTTCTGTATCGTCTAATGAACACTTCTTTGCATTCTTGAAGGTCTTTTAGACTTTTTTTTCTCAACAATATTTCCCTACATGTCTCCCCTCTCTCAAAGGTTACTTTTGTTGGTCTCGGCTTTCCTTCCCTCGAATATTTACCTAGTTGGTGTATGTTTACAATATCCTCAGGACCACATACTACTCCAAGCTTTCTTATCAGGTCTACAACGTTAGCTTTATTTTCTTCAAGTCTCCCCTGCCATGTTGGCTCCTGGGATTCACTTATGCCTGAGATTACCACTGTCTTCTCCTTATCAAGTGCCTGTCTGATGAGTGGGTTTGCCCTTTCCATCACAACGTCTTTCATTTTTTCGATTACTGTCTCTTTATAGTCAACTGTTTGTATGTTTTCCAGTGCCACCACCTTTACAGCCTCTTTTACTGCCACATTCCCCTTTTGTGCATAAGCAAAGGACGTTTTCATGGCATCATTTTCCATATTCAGCTCCTGGAACTCTTTTCTGAACTGTTCAATGTTTTCCTTAATCTGAACATTCCAAGCAGCAATCTCGTCTCTCTCAGAAGAGAGCAGTGAACTAACATCTAATTCCTTTAGGTTGTCATTTAGCTGTTTGTTTTTATCTTCTTGTTTAGAAATTCTAGATTCTAGTTGACTCTTTTCCCCTTCCAGCTTCTTTATTCTTTTTTCTAGTTCCTTTCTCTCCTGCCCTTGTGCTTTATTTGCTTCCTCCAAAGATCTTATTTGTTCTCTGAGTGTTTCATTCTCTTTCATTTCTCCATCCATATTCCGAATTTTATCATCAAGGCTTGTAACCATTTCCTCTAACTTCTTGATTCTCTGTTTAAGTCCTCTGATGACTACCCCTTCTCCCGACCCATGGGTGGGAGAGGTTTGGGACAGAGATGGCTTCATTTTTATGTTCTCCCTCTCACAGAATATAGAAAGAAGACGAGAAAGAGGAAAAAAAAAGAAAAGAGAAAAACTTCTAATTTACCTTCACACAGAATTTTTATATCTCCATATAAGTGCTATTTAGTGACTCAGTTTGTCTCCTTTCTGGTAACACACATCTTAACTTAAAAACTTGACCATGGTAATTTAAGTATAAAAAGAAAAAGAAAAACAAAAGTCAAACCTGAAGGAAAATTCGAATTTGTGTTCGAGGTGGCACCCACCTGTTTCTGTTATATATTCTTCCTAACTGATAAACTGACTTGCTAACCAAGATATGTTATCACGGGATTTAGACTTTACATTTAACTCAATATATATACAAAATAACAAAATAGTAAAAGAGAAAGCTAAAAGAAAAGCAAAAAAATGAAGAAAATAGGACTGCTGTTCTACTTGGCAACTTAACTCAGTACTGTTGACAGGTGGGTATTTGGTAATTTTTTTTTTCTTTTATTATTAAATTTTTTCGTGTATCAAACTAACTAACTAGTTAATATAAATGGGAAGGATACTGATTTTAACAATATATAGAACCACAGGATCAGGTAAAACGGCTTAAGAGCTTTCCCCAGTTTACACAAAAAATTAGGTAATGTGGTGTGATGGCTCCACGTCTGGCAACTCTTCTAGATTTCCCTCAAGGCAGAAACTGGACGGCAGCTTCTCTCTCTTCCTCACGAAAAAGTTCTCAATTTTTTTTCCTTTAATATGAACAGTCTCGTCTTACAACAAATATTAGTTTTTGTACTCACAATACTCTGCAGGATTTCAGATTTATGGAAATTATGGTAAAGTTTTCCACTAAGCACTTTAGTCACTCGAAACAGTTAAAAATTTAAGAGTGTGTGTGTGTGTGTGTGTGTGTGTGTGTGTGTGTGTGTGTGGTGTGTGTGTGTGTGTGTGTGTGTGTGATTACCTAATTGTGTTTACGAGAAAGAGCACAGTTGACCATGGCACCAGCCGCCCATTGAAAGACTACGACTGAAGGTATTAGGATGTAACTAGGACTAATCCAGACAGTTCCAGGTTGAGTCTTCCTGCAGGACGGTTCTTTCCTCATGCCTACATCTACACTGAATAATCTGGCATATTCATTACACATCTCTTGCTATTCCATTACATTTGACAAGTCACAAAATTCTGCACATCTGTCTCTTTTACTTTCCTTTTCCTCACATTTTGTTATCATTTATGGAAGGTTCACAACTAATGGCCCTCAGTACCCGGCAGAGTGAGGTGCGAAGAATCTCCGGGGATCATGTTGACTCCACCATTGGCTTGAGGGCAGACACGCCTGGTGGTAGTAATGGTTCTGCTCTTAACCTTGCACCTCCCATTAGATCTGCTTCTTTCACTCTTCACTATTCAAACATTTGTGGGCTAAACTCTAATCTTTTGACTGTGGAACAGCACTTGGGCATTTTCCTCCCTAACCTCCTCCTCCTATCTGAAACCCAGTTGTCTATACATGCTTCCACTGACCCATTCCAAATCTCCCACTATAATCTGTATACTCGTCTTTGTTCCAAAGGTGGGGTCTGTGTATACTGCAACATTAACACTCCTACTGTGAGGCTCATGGACCTTGAATCTCCTGACTTTGATATTCTCTTGCTAAAAGTCTATCTCTCCACTACCACTATCATCCTTTGCTTCTGCTACTGTTCTTATAACTCCGCCGAGTTTGTGTCTTTCTTTGAATATCTCTCCTCGTGCCATGAGTCCTTGCTATCTTCTCACCCACATGCCGAAGTTCGCTACATTGAAGACTTCAATGTACACCACAGTGAGTGGCTTCATTCTTCTCACACTGATGTGGGAGGAAGCGAGGCCCTTGCTTTCTCTATTACTTACGATCTGGAGCAAATTATCAAACATCCTACTCGCGTTCCTAATCATCACGAACATGCTGCAAACACTCTTGACCTATTTTTTACTTCTAACCCTTCAAACTACTCTTATTCTGTGCTTTCCCCTCTTGGTAAATCTGACCATTCTATGATCTCTGTCTCTTCCATTTTTGCTCCCCCACCACCAATCCCTCCTACTCAGCGCTGCCTCTGCCACTTCGACAGAACCCAACATGAAAATTTGCGTAACTTTCTCTTTGACTTCCAATGTGATGACTACTGCTTTCAGTCCCGCAACCCTGATCGGGTAGCTCTAAAAATTGCCGAGATCATGACCACGGGAATGGAGGTGTACATCCCCTCTTCTACAAAAACTTTCTCTCCCCCTAAACCTTGGTTTGACTGTGCCTGCTCCATGGCTATCCAGGCTAGGAATCAGGCTCACCGATCTTACCAAGCCCCTCCTTCCGAGTTACCTCACTCTGCTTTTATTATAGCTAGGATTCGCTGTACAGCTCAGATTCGAAGGTCTAAGGCTTCCTTTATAAGAAGGAAAGTTGATGACCTTAAGTCCTCTCCCACTGACAATGCTTCTGGTCCTTAGCGAAAAACCTCTCCACAAACTTCTGTAATTCAAGCTTTCCCCCTCTCATTCATTCTGATGATTTTATAGCTTGCTCTCCCACTGACAAAGCCACTCTCTTTGGCTCTCATTTTTCTGCCAACTCTTCTATCAACGATTCCAGTGCACCTGTTCCTCAGTCTTTTCCCCTCTCTAACCCTATCCCCTCCCTTATCCTTTCTTCACGCAAAGTTCATAAGGTTCTTCACTCGCTAAAGACGAACGAGTCATCTGGTCCCGATGGTATCCTTGCAAGGTTCCTTAAGGATTTTGCAGATGAAGTGGCTCCCGTGCTTTGCCATCTTTTTCGCCTCATTCTGTCAACTAGTATCTATCTTTCATCTTGGAAGCATGCTCTAGTTCAACCTGTTCCTAAGAAGGGTGACCGCTCTATTCCTTCTAACTACCGACCTATTGCTCTAACCTCCTCTATTGATAAACGCTCACTTCTTGAAATGCCTTGAATCTAATTCACTTATCTCCGATCACCAGTACGGCTTCCGCGAGGCAAGATCCACTGGTGATCTCCTGTCCTATCTTACTCATGTATGGTCATCTTCTCTGTGGAACTATGGGGAATCCTTTGTCGTCGCCCTCGATGTCTCTAAGGCTTTTGACAGAGTCTGGCACAAGGCTCTGTTGGCCAAACTCCCTGCCTATGGCTTTACCCCTTCTTTCTGTTCTCTGACTTCCAGTTTTCTTACTGACCGTTCTTTATCTGTAGTTGTTGATGGCGCGACATCCAGCCCTTTCTCTGTTTTCAGTGGTGTTCCACAGGGCTCTGTTCTTTTACCAACTCTCTTCCTTCTCTTCATCAATGATCTTCTACAATCCCCATCTTCCTCTCTTCTTCATGCCTTTGCCGATGATTCTACCCTTCACTTTTTCTCAGCCTTTTCTTCACAGCCTTCATCTGTTACTCGTAATCAATCTCGTATCACTCTTTCTTCTACTCTTATCTCCGATTTGCAGAGAGTATCTGAATGGGGCACTCAAAATTTAGTTAAATTCAATGCCTCTAAGACACAGCTTCTGGCTATCTCTTTATCTTCTTCTCCTCCTGATAACCCTATTGTCTTCAAAACTAATGAAATTTACCCTCTTAACTCTATCAATATATTAGGATTCCATATAGCCTCTAACTTGTCTTGGAGGAGTCACATAATCCAAATTTCTAAATCTTTATCCAAAAAATTGGGGGTTTTGTTTCGTTTTCGTCAGTACTTTTCCTCATTGCAGTTACTTAAAATTTACAAAGGTCTTATCCGCCCCTGCTTAGAATACTGCTCACACATCTGGGGTGCTTCTTCCTTTACTTATCTTCTTGATAGGGTTGAATCTAAGGCAGTCAGACTCATTAATGATCCTTCTCTTACTTCTAACCTGGATTCTCTCTCTCTTCGCCGTAAGGTATCTTCCCTTTCGCTTTTCTATCGCTACTACTTCCATCGCTGCTCTGATGAGTTGGCGAGTTGCATCCCTCCACCACTGCCGAGGCTGTATAACACTCGCCAAGCGGCCTCATCTCACAGGTACTGTGTGGAGATTTGTAGCTCGCGGATTTGTCGGTGCAGTGACTGCTTCTTCCCATCTGCCTCCAGACTCTGGAATTCTCTTCCTCCTTCTGTCTTTCCTAATTCTTATGACCTTTCATCCTTCAAAAGGCAGATCTATCATCATCTCAGAGCCTAGTCCTCCATATCTCTGGGTCCTCTGTACTTTGACTGTTTCCTTCTGTCTGTCGTTTTGCTTTGTGTGACATTACCTCATCTCTGCCTTGCCCTTAACCTTTATCTTTTCCTTCGTCTTGGTATTTTCTCGTGCCCGGGCCTTTGTTGATGAGGGCAGTTTCTGCCTGTCCCTGTGTCACACTCTTTAAAAAAAAAAAAAATCTTCCCGTCTTCTGATCGGTTCCATTTTGTACTTAGTGATACTTATATTTGTCCTTAAGACTATGGATTGAGTTAGCATTAACTACCTCCTTGCTTAGCAAATTCCAATTATCAACTACTTTTACACTAAAAAAGTACTTCCTTACATCCTGCAAAGAAGATTTCTTACGAAGCTTCAAACTATGACCTCTAGTTCTAGAGCCAGTCATATCAAAATATCGATCCCTCTCCACTTTATAATAACCATGAAGGAATTTAAAGACTGTCACCATATCCCCCCTCAATTTTCTAGCTTCGAGTGATGGTAAGTCTAATTTCCTCAGCCTCTCATCATATCTGAGATTGCATAATTCTGGCAACAGTTTTGGGGCATGTCTTTGAACTTTTTCAAGCTTGGCTACATTCTTTTTCAAGTGCGGATTCAAAAGGGGGCTGCATATTCAAGTTTTGGCCTCGCATAGGTTACATAAATATTTCTGAACATTTTCTTGTCCATGTGCCTGAAGGCTACCCTTACATTTGCTAAGAAAGCACATGCTACCCCTACTCTGCCGTTTATATACATTTCTCGAGACATATCGGCCAGTATGTTTACTCCCAGATCTCTCATTTTCTGTCTCTTGAAGTTGTACTCCAGCCACCGAGTAGTCAAGCTTGGGCCTTCTTGCACTTGTACCCATTCTCATTACCTTACATTTTGAAGTATTGAATTTCATTAGCCACTTTTCTGACCACTCATGCAGACTATTTAGATCTTCCTGAAGTTCTCTACCATTGTTCTCGTTTCTTACTTGCTTCACAATCTTTGCATCATCTGCAAACATATTCATGAATGAATGTACAGACTCTGGTAGGTCATTTACATACACAAGGAACAAAAGCGGCCCTAAAACTGAACCCTATGGAACTCCACTACTAACTCTTCTCCATTCAGACACTGTCATACTCTAACCCTCTGTTCCCTTTCTTCTAAGTAATTTTTATGTGTGTGTGTGTGTGTGTGTGTGTGTGTGTGTGATTACCTAATTGTGATTACCTAATTGTGTTTACGGGAAAGAGCCCAAAGCTCGTATCTTCCCATCTCCTGATCGGTTCCATTTTATACTTAGTGATACTTATCATACCTGTCCTTAAAACTATGGATTGAGATAGCATTAACTACCTCCTCGCTTAGCCAATTCCAATTATCAACTACTCTTACACTGAAAAAGTATTTCCTTACATCCTGCAAAGAAGTTTTCTTACGAAGCTTCAAACTATGACCTCTAGTTCTAGAGCCAGCCATATCAAAATATCGATCAATATCCACTCTATCATAACCATGAAGGAATTTAAAGACTGTCACCATATCCCCCCTCACTCTTCTAGCTTCGAGTGATGGTAAGTCTAATTCCCTCAGCCTCTCATCATAACTGAGATTGCGTATTTCTGGCACCAGTTTTGTGGCATGTCTTTGAACTTTTTCAAGCTTAGCTATGTGCTTTTTCAAGTGCGGATTCCAAAAGGGGGCTGCATATTCGAGTTTTGGCCTCGCATAGGTTACATAAATATTTCTGAACATTTCCTTGTCCATGTGCCTGAAGGCTACCCTTACATTTGATAAGAATGAATATGCTGCCCTTACTATGCCATTTATATGTATTTCTGGAGACAAATCTGCCAGTATGTTTACTCCTAGATCTCTCTCATTTTCTGTCTCTTGAAGTTGTACTCCAGCCACCTAGTAGTCAAGCTTGGGCCTTCTTGCACTTTTACCCATTCTCATTGCCTTACATTTTGAAGTATTGAATTTCATTAGCCACTTTTCTGACCACTCATGCAGATTATTTAGATCCTCCTGAAGTTCTCTACCATTGTTCTCGTTTTTTACTTTCTTCACAATCTTTGCATCATCTGCAAACATATTCATGAATGAATTTACAGACTCTGGTAGGTCATTTACATATACAAGGAACAAAAGTGGCCCTAAAACTGAACCCTGTGGAACTCCACTACTAACTCTTCTCCATTCAGACACTGAGTGTCTTACTCTAACCCTCTGTTCCCTTCCTTCTAAGTAAGTTTTTATCCATTCCAAAACATTTCCACCTATTCTAGCCATTGATTGCAGCTTCCTAATAAGTCTCCCATGTGGAACAGTGTCAAACGCTTTCTGGAAGTCTAGGAATATGCAATCTGCCCAGCCCTCTCTTTCCTGTAAGATTTGGCTTACCTCATCATAAAATTCTAATATTCTAATTGTGATTACCTAATTGTGTTTACGGGAAAGAGCCCAAAGCTCGTATCTTCCCGTCTCCTGATCGGTTCCATTTTATACTTAGTGATACTTATCATACCTGTCCTTAAAACTATGGATTGAGATAGCATTAACTACCTCCTCGATTAGCGAATTCCAATTATCAACTACTCTTACACTGAAAAAGTATTTCCTTACATCCTGCAAAGAAGTTTTCTTTCGAAGCTTCAAACTATGACCTCTAGTTCTAGAGCCAGCCATATCAAAATATCGATCCCTATCCACTCTATCATAACCATGAAGGAATTTAAAGACTGTCACCATATCCCCCCTCACTCTTCTAGCTTCGAGTGATGGTAAGTCTAATTCCCTCAGCCTTTCATCATAACTGAGATTGCGTATTTCTGGCACCAGTTTCGTGGCATGTCTTTGAACTTTTTCAAGCTTAGCTATGTGCTTTTTCAAGTGCGGATTCCAAAAGGGAGCTGCATATTCGAGTTTTGGCCTCACATAGGTTACATAAATATTTCTGAACATTTCCTTGTCCATGTGCCTGAAGGCTACCCTTACATTTGATAAGAATGCATATGCTGCCCTTACTATGCCATTTATTTGTATTTCTGGAGACAAATCTGCCAGTATGTTTACTCCTAGATCTCTCTCATTTTCTGTCTCTTGAAGTTGTACTCCAGCCACCGAGTAGTCAAGCTTGGGCCTTCTTGCACTTGTACCCATTCTCATTACCTTACATTTTGAAGTATTGAATTTCATTAGCCACTTTTCTGACCACTCATGCAGATTATTTAGATCCTCCTGAAGTTCTCTACCATTGTTCTCGTTTTTTACTTTCTTCACAATCTTTGCATCATCTGCAAACATATTCATGAATGAATTTACAGACTCTGGTAGGTCATTTACATATACAAGGAACAAAAGTGGCCCCAAAACTGAACCCTGTGGAACTCCACTACTAACTCTTCTCCATTCAGACACTGAGTGTCTTACTCTAACCCTCTGTTCCCTTCCTTCTAAGTAAGTTTTTATCCATTCCAAAACATTTCCATCTATTCTAGCCATTGATTGCAGCTTCCTAATAAGTCTCCCATGTGGAACAGTGTCAAACGCTTTCTGGAAGTCTAGGAATATGCAATCTGCCCAGCCCTCTCTTTCCTGTAAGATTTGGCTTACCTCATCATAAAATTCTAATAAGTTTGTTACTGTTGATCTACCTTCTCTGAAGCCATGTTGCCTCACTGACAAAAAGTTGAAGGATTCCAAGTGAAGAGAGATATGTTTCCTTAGTAGTTTCTCCATAACTTTGCAAACTATGCTGGTCAAGGAAACTGGTCTGTAGTTCAGAGCCATATCCCTCCTTCCCTTTTTGAAGATAGGTATCACATTTGCTTGTTTCCAGCATCTTGGAATCTCCCCCGACTCCAGTGACTCCTTAAATATGATACTTAGTGCCACTGATATTGTGTTTGCGCATTTTTTAAGCACATGAGGGGATATGTCATCAGGACCTGTAGCTTTATGAACATCTAAATCCATCAGCGCTTTGCATACCTCTGTGGCTGTAAGGTTGATGTTCTCTAATACCGGCCCTTGAGCTTCTATCACTGCAATCTGAGGGGTGGGGTATTTTCTACTGTAAATACTGACTAAAACTCCTTGTTCAATTCTCTGCAGATCTCTTCATCCGTCTCAGTAATGCTTCCATCCGCTCTCTTTAGCCTTAAAACCTGTTCTTTTACCTTCAGTTTTCCTCTGATAAAGCTGTGGAAAAGCTTGGGATTTTCTTTAGCCTTCCAGGTGATGTCCCTCTCATAGTCTCTCTCTGCCTCTCTCCTTTTACTTAGGTAGTCGTTTCTTGCTCTTTTGTAGGTTTGCCAGGCATTTATGTTTTTTCTCCTCCTATACCTTTTCCAGCATTTGTCTCTCCTCTCCTTAGCTCTTTTACACCCATTATCGAACCATTTCTCTCTGGCGTTAATTACACCTACTTTGGTGACAGGTATGCAGCAATCTACTATCTTCCCATATTTCTCACAAAAGATGTCATACATTTCTTGTACAGATTTGTTGTAAAATAAGGTTCTCCAGTCAATAACTGCAAAAAGCTCATTCATTTTGATGTAATCTCCTTTCGGATAGTTCCTCCTCATGTCCTCAGTGCCTTTACTCTCAGGAAGAATATCTTCAGTGATATACTCCATCAATAACACACAGTGGGCACTCTTTCCAATTGGTGGTTCATACTCAATTTTTTCAATATCCAACACATTATCTGTGAACACTAGATCAAGTAGTGATGGCTCATCCCCACCCTTGGCCCTTGTTGGTTCCATTACATGTTGGTGTAGGAAATTCCCTTGTACGCAATCTAGGAATCTTGCCCCGAATGAGTCCTCACCACTGTGTGGGTCAAGATTTATCCAATCTATCTCTTTATGATTAAAATCTCCCATAATCAAAATCCTACATTTTTTTTCCCGTGCCATGTTAACAACTGAGTTTATGACTTCAATAGTACCTATATGACTTTCCTCATAAACTTCAAGCCTATTTTGGTTCCTTGGTGGGTTGTATACAACAGTTATTATAATGCTCTCTGACCCAGTATTTATGCGAGCAACAAGAAATTCCTTAAACTCACTTTCTATAGCCAAGTTTATTTCTTCGACTTGAATCCTTTCACTTATGGGCAGTGCTATCCCTCCACCAGTCCTCTCAGATCTTTCAACCCTTAGTATTCTGAAACCCTTAGGAAAAACTGTGACACTGTTTATGTCCTCACTCAACTTAGTCTCTGTAATTGCTATTATATCTGCCTTACTGTTGTGAATCCTATCTTTTAATTCTACTGCCTTATCAGCTAATCCATCAGCATTTGTGTATAACAATCTTAATGAGGCCCCATCCCCTGATCTTCTGTCATTATCTTCTTTATCTCCCCTTTGTCTGGAAGAACTCTGTAATGAAAATTTTTCTTCTCTTCTTCATTTCTTTCATCATTTAACCTTCTTGCCTCTTGCAACAAGTTTTTGATCTTTCCCATCTCATCCTGTGTTCTGTATTGTCTAATGAACACTTCTTTGAATTCTTGAAGGTCTTTTAGACTTTTTTTTCTCAACAATATTTCCCTACATGTTTCCCCTCTCTCAAAGGTTACTTTTGTTGGTCTCGGCTTTCCTTCCCTCGAATATTTACCTAGTTGGTGTATGTTTACAATATCCTCAGGACCACATACTACTCCAAGCTTTCTTATCAGGTCTACAACCCTAGCTTTATTTTCTTCAAGTCTCCCCTGCCATGTTGGCTCCTGGGATTCGCTTATGCCTGAGATTACCACTGTCTTCTCCTTATCAAGTGCCTGTCTGATGAGTGGGTTTGCCCTTTCCATCACAACGTCTTTCATTTTTTTGATTACTGTCTCTTTATAGTCAACTGTTTGTATGTTTTCCAGTGCCACCACCTTTACAGCCTCTTTTACTGCCACATTCCCCTTTAGTGCATCAGCAAAGGAAGTTTTCATAGCATCATTTTCCATATTCAGCTCCTGGAACTCTTTTCTGAACTGTTCAATGTTTTCCTTAATCTGGACATTCCAAGCAGCAATCTCGTCTCTCTCAGAAGAGAGCAGTGAACTAACATCTAATTCCTTTAGGTTGTCATTCAGCTGTTTGTTTTTATCTTCTTGTTTAGAAAGTCTAGATTCTAGTTGACTCTTTTCCCCTTCCAGCTTCTTTATTCTTTTTTCTAGTTCCTTTCTCTCCTGCCCTTGTGCTTTATTTGCTTCCTCCAAAGATCTTATTTGCTCTCTGAGTGTTTCATTCTCTTTCATTTCTCCATCCATATTCCGAATTTTATCATCAAGGCTTATAACCATTTCCTCTAAATTCTTGATTTTCTGTTTGAGTCTCCTGATGGC
>JAXCGZ010000042.1:160000-200324 GCA_037179515.1 Halocaridina rubra
GAAGAGATCTGCAAAGAATTGAACAAGGAGTTTCAGTCAGTATTTACAGTAGAAAATACCCCACCCCCTCAGATTGCAGTGATAGAAGCTCAAGGGCCGGTATTAGAGAACATCAACCTTACAGCCACAGAGGCATGCAAAGCGCTGATGGATTTAGATGTTCATAAAGCTACAGGTCCTGATGACATATCCCCTCATGTTCTTAAAAAATGCGCAAACACAATATCAGTGGCACTAAGTATCATATTTAAGGAGTCACTGGAGTCGGGGGAGATTCCAAGATGCTGGAAACAAGCAAATGTGATACCTATCTTCAAAAAGGGAAGGAGGGATACGGCTCTGAACTATAGACCAGTTTCCTTGACCAGCATAGTTTGCAAAGTTATGGAGAAACTACTAAGGAAACATATCTCTCTTCACTTGGAATCCTTCAACTTTTTGTCAGTGAGGCAACATGGCTTCAGAGAAGGTAGATCAACAGTAACAAACTTATTAGAATTTTATGATGAGGTAAGCCAAATCTTACAGGAAAGAGAGGGCTGGGCAGATTGCATATTCCTAGACTTCCAGAAAGCGTTTGACACTGTTCCACATGGGAGACTTATTAGGAAGCTGCAATCAATGGCTAGAATAGGTGGAAATGTTTTGGAATGGATAAAAACTTACTAAGAAGGAAGGGAACAGAGGGTTAGAGTAAGACACTCAGTGTCTGAATGGAGAAGAGTTAGTAGTGGAGTTCCACAGGGTTCAGTTTTAGGGCCACTTTTGTTCCTTGTATATGTAAATGACCTACCAGAGTCTGTAAATTCATTCATGAATATGTTTGCAGATGATGCAAAGATTGTGAAGAAAGTAAAAAACGAGAACAATGGTAGAGAACTTCAGGAGGATCTAAATAATCTGCATGAGTGGTCAGAAAAGTGGCTAATGAAATTCAATACTTCAAAATGTAAGGTAATGAGAATGGGTACAAGTGCAAGAAGGCCCAAACTTGACTACTCGGTGGCTGGAGTACAACTTCAAGAGACAGAAATGAGAGAGATCTAGGAGTAAACATACTGGCAGATTTGTCTCTAGAAATACATATAAATGGCATAGTAAGGGCAGCATATGTATTCTTATCAAATGTAAGGGTAGCCTTCAGGCACATGGACAAGGAAATGTTCAGAAATATTTATGTAATCTATGTGAGGCCAAATCTCGAATATGCAGCCCCCTTTTGGAATCCGCACTTGAAAAAGCACATAGCTAAGCTTGAAAAAGTTCAAAGACATGCCACGAAACTGGTGCCAGAAATACGAAATCTCAGTTATGATGAGAGGCTGAGGGAATTAGTCTTACCATCACTCGAAGCTAGAAGAGTGAGGGGGGATATGGTGACAGTCTTTAAATTCCTTCATGGTTATGATAGAGTGGATAGGGATCGATATTTTGATATGGCTGGCTCTAGAACTAGAGGTCATAGTTTGAAGCTTCGTAAGAAAACCTCTTTGCAGGATGTAAGGAAATACTTTTTCAGTGTAAGAGTAGTTGATAATTGGAATTCGCTAAGCGAGAAGGTAGTTAATGCTATCTCAATCCATAGTTTTAAGGACAGGTATGATAAGTATCACTAAGTATAAAATGGAACCGACCAGGAGACGGGAAGATACGAGCTTTGGGCTCTTTCCCGTAAACACAATTAGGTAATCACAATTAGGTAATCACACACACACACACACACACACACATATATATATATATATATATATATATATATATATATATATATATATATATATATATATATATATATATATATATATATATATATATATATATATAGATAGATAGATAGATAGATAGATAGATAGATAGATAGATAGATAGATAGATAGATAGATAGATATAGATATAGATACACACACACACACACACACACATACATACATACATACATACATACAAACATATATATGTATATATATATATATATATATATATATATATATATATATATATATATATATATATATTATATATATATATATTATATATATATATATATATATATATATATATATATATATATATATATATATATATATATATATATATATATATATATATATATATAATATATATATATATATATATATATATATATATATATATGTATGTATGTATATGTGTGTGTGTGTGTGTGTGTGTGTGTGTGTGTGTGTGTGTGTGTGTGTGTGTGTGTGTGTGTGTGTGTGTGTTGCCATTTCACGAAACACGTGTGAATTTTATAAATGTGAATGGTTATGGCTACTTAGTACTTTCAAGCATACTTTAAAGTGTTCTACACTTGAAAGTACTAAGTACTAAGGATCTCAAAAATTTCTTTCAATTTCCTTACGTAGCACGCACGCCCCCACACACACACACACACACACACACACCACACACACACACACACACACACACACACAGAAGATCAGGGGATGGGGCCTCATTAAGATTGTTATACACAAATGCTGATGGATTAGCTGGTAAGGCAGTAGAATTAAAAGATAGGATTCACAACAGTAAGGCAGATATAGTAGCAATTACAGAGACTAAGTTGAGTGAGGACATAAACAGTGTCACAGTTTTTCCTAAGGGCTTCAGAATACTAAGGGTTGAAAGATGTGAGAGGACTGGTGGAGGGATAGCACTGCTCATAAGTGAGAGGATTCAAGTTGAAGAAATAAACTTGGATATAGAAAGTGAGTTCAGGGAATTTCTTGTTGCTCGCATAAATACTGGGTCAGAGAGCATTATAATAACTGTTGTATACAACCCACCAAGGAACCAAAATAGGCTTGAAATTTATGAGGAAAGTCATATAGGTACTATTGAAGTCATAAACTCAGTTGTTAACATGGCACGGGAGAAAAAATGTAGGATTTTGATTATGGGAGACTTTAATCATAAAGAGATAGATTGGATAAATCTTGACCCACACAGTGGTGAGGACTCATTCGGGGCAAGTTTCCTAGATTGCGTACAAGGGAATTTCCTACACCAACATGTAATGGAACCAACAAGAGCCAGGGGTGGGGATGAGCCATCACTACTTGATCTAGTGTTCACAGATAATGTGTTGGATATTGAAAATATTGAGTATGAACCACCAATTGGAAAGAGTGACCACTGTGTGTTGTTGATGGAGTATATCATTGAAGATATTCTTCCTGAGAGTAGAGGCACTGAGGACATGAGGAGGAACTATCCGAAAGGAGATTACATCAAAATGAATGAGCTTTTTGCAGTTATTGACTGGAGAACCTTATTTTACAACAAATCTGTACAAGAAATGTATGACATCTTTTGTGAGAAATATGGGAAGATAGTAGATTGCTGCATACCTGTCACCAAAGTAGGTGTAATTCATGCCAGAGAGAAATGGTTCGATAATGGGTGTAAAAGAGCTAAGGAGTGGAGAGACAAATGCTGGAAAAGGTGTAGGAGGAGAAAAAACATAAATGCCTGGCAAGCCTACAAAAGAGCAAGAAATGACTACCTAAGTAAAAGGAGAGAGGCAGAGAGAGATTATGAGAGGGACATCACCAGGAAGGCTAAAGAAAATCCCAAGCTTTTCCACAGCTTTATCAGAGGAAAACTGAAGGTAAAAGAACAGGTTTTAAGGCTAAAGAGAGCGGATGGAAGCATCACTGAGGCGGACGAAGAGATCTGCAAAGAATTGAACAAGGAGTTTCAGTCAGTATTTACAGTAGAAAATACCAAACCCCTTCAGATTGCAGTGATAGAAGCTCAAGGGCCGGTATTAGAGAACATCAACCTTACAGCCACAGAGGTATGCAAAGCGCTGATGGATTTAGATGTTCATAAAGCTACAGGTCCTGATGACATATCCCCTCATGTGCTTAAAAGATGCGCAAACACAATATCAGTGGCACTAAGTATCATATTTAAGAAGTCACTGGAGTCGGGGGAGAT
The DNA here is from genome assembly GCA_037179515.1 of Halocaridina rubra. Lineage (NCBI taxonomy): Eukaryota > Metazoa > Arthropoda > Malacostraca > Decapoda > Atyidae > Halocaridina > Halocaridina rubra. The sequence continues at coordinate 163,964 of JAXCGZ010000042.1, forward strand.
TCCAAGATGTTGGAAACAAGCAAATGTGATACCTATCTTCAAAAAGGGAAGGAGGGATACGGCTCTGAACTATAGACCAGTTTCCTTGACCAGCATAGTTTGCAAAGTTATGGAGAAACTACTAAGGAAACATATCTCTCTTCACTTGGAATCCTTCAACTTTTTGTCAGTGAGGCAACATGGCTTCAGAGAAGGTAGATCAACAGTAACAAACTTATTAGAATTTTATGATGAGGTAAGCCAAATCTTACAGGAAAGAGAGGGCTGGGCAGATTGCATATTCCTAGACTTCCAGAAAGCGTTTGACACTGTTCCACATGGGAGACTTATTAGGAAGCTGCACTCAATGGCTAGAATAGGTGGAAATGTTTTGGAATGGATAAAAACTTACTTAGAAGGAAGGGAACAGAGGGTTAGAGTAAGACACTCAGTGTCTGAATAGAGAAGAGTTAGTAGTGGAGTTCCACAGGGTTCAGTTTTGGGGCCACTTTTGTTCCTTGTATATGTAAATGACCTACCAGAGTCTGTAAATTCATTCATGAATATGTTTGCAGATGATGCAAAGATTGTGAAGAAAGTAAAAAACGAGAACAATGGTAGAGAACTTCAGGAGGATCTAAATAATCTGCATGAGTGGTCAGAAAAGTGGCTAATGAAATTCAATACCTCAATATGTAAGGTAATGAGAATGGGTACAAGTGCAAGAAGGCCCAAGCTTGACTACTCGGTGGCTGGAGTACAGCTTCAAGAGACAGAAAATGAGAGAGATCTAGGAGTAAACATACTGGCAGATTTGTCTCCAGAAATACATATAAATGGCGTAGTAAGGGCAGCATATGCATTCTTATCAAATGTAAGGGTAGCCTTCAGGCACATGGACAAGGAAATGTTCAGAAATATTTATGTAACCTATGTGAGGCCAAAACTCGAATATGCAGCCCCCTTTTGGAATCCGCACTTGAAAAAGCACATAGCTAAGCTTGAAAAAGTTCAAAGACATGCCACGAAACTGGTGCCAGAAATACGCAATCTCAGTTATGATGAGAGGCTGAGGGAATTAGACTTGCCATCACTCGAAGCTAGAAGAGTAAGGGGGGATATGGTGACAGTCTTTAAATTCCTTCATGGTTATGATAGAGTGGATAGGGATCGATATTTCGATATGGCTGGCTCTAGAACTAGAGGTCATAGTTTGAAGCTTCGTAAGAAAACTTCTTTGCAGGATGTAAGGAAATACTTTTTCAGTGTAAGAGTAGTTGATAATTGGAATTGGCTAAGCAAGGAGGTAGTTAATGCTATCTCAATCCATAGTTTTAAGGACAGGTACGATAAGTATCACTAAGTCTAAAATGGAACCCATCAGGAGACGGGAAGATACGAGCTTTGGGCTCTTTCCCGTAAACACAATTAGGTAATCACAATTAGGTAATCACACAATAAACTTTGCTATAGAAAGTGAGTTCAAGGAATTTCTTGTTGCTCGCATAAATACTGGGTCAGAGAGCATTATAATAACTGTTGTATATAACCCACCAAGGAACCAAAATAATCTAGAAGTTTATGAGAAAAGTCATATAGGTACTATTGAAGTCAAAAACTCAGTTGTTAACATGGCACGGGAGAGAAAATGTGAGATTTTGATTATGGGAGATTTTAAACATAAAGAGATAGATTGAATAAATATTGACCCACACAGTGGTGAGGACTCATTTGGACAAGATTCCTAGATTGAGTACACGGGAATTTCCTACACCAACATGTACAGAAACCATCGAGGGCCAGGGGTGGGGATGAGCCATCACTACTTGATGTAGTATTCACAGATAATGTGTTGGATATTGAAAAAATTTAGTATGAACCACCAATTGGAAAGAGTGACCACAGTGTATCATTAAAGGCGAATATGATTGAAGATCTTTTGCCTAAGAGTAGAGGGACTGAGGACACGAGGAGGAACTATCCGAAAGGAGATAGCATCAAAATTAATGAGCTTTTTGCAGTTATTGAATGGAGGACATTATTTTACAACAAATCTGTACAAAATATGTGCGACATATTTTGGGAGAAATATGGGAAGATACTAGATTGCTGCATACCTGCCACCAAAGAAGGCGTACTTCATGCCAGTGAAAAATATTTTGATAATGAGTATAAAAGAGCTATGGAGTGGAGAGACAAATGCTGGAAAAGAAATAGGAGGAAAAAAAACATAACTGCCTGGTAGACCTATAAAAGAGCAAGAAATGTTTACTTAAGTAAAAGAAGAGAAGCTGAGAAAGACTATGAAAGGGATATCACCATAAAGGCTAAAGAAAATTCCAAGCTTTTCCACAGCTTTATCAGAGGAAAACTGAAGGTAAAAGAATAGGTTTTAAAGCTTTAGAGAGCAGATGGAAGCATCACTGAGACGGATGAAGAGATCAGTAAAGAATTGAACAATGAGTTTCAGTAAGACTTACAGTAGAAAATACCCCACCCTTACAGATTGCAATGATAGAATCTCATGGACCGATATAAGAGAACATTATCCTTTCAGCCAAAAAAGTATGCAAAGCATTAATGGAGTTAGATGTCCAAAAAGCTACAGGTCTTGATGATATATACCCTCAAGCACTTAAAAAATCCACACACTCAATATCAGTGGCACTAAGTATCATATTTAAAAAGTCACTGGAGTAAGGGGAGATTTAAAGATGCTGGAAACAAGCAAACGAGATACCTATCTTCAAAAAGGGAAGAAGGGATACGGCTCTAAACTATAGACCTGTTTCCTTAACCAGCATAGATTGCAAATTTATGGAGAAACTACTAAGGAAACATATCTCTCTTCACTTGGAATCCTTCAACTTTTTGTCAGTGAGACAACATGGCTTCAGAGAAGGTAGATCAACATTAACAAACTTATTAGAATTTTATGATGAGGTAAGAAGAATCTTACAGGAAAGAAAGGGCTGGGCAGATTAAATATGCCTAGGCTTCCAGAAAGCATTTGAAACTGTCCCACACGGGAGACTTATTAAGAAGCTGCAAGCAACGGCTAGAATAGGTGGAAATGTCTTGAAATGGATAAAAACTTACTTAGAAGGAAGGGAACAGAGGGTTAAAGTAAGACAGTCAGTGTTTGAATGGAGGCAAGTTAGTAGTGGAGTTCCATAGGATTCAGTTTAAGGGCCACTTTTGTTCCTTGTATATGTAAATGACCTACCAGAGTCTGTAAATTTATTCATGAATATGATTGCAAATGATGCAACGTTTGTGAAGAAAGTAAGAAACGAGAACAATGGTAGAGAACTTCAGGAAGATCTAAATAGTCTGCATGAGTGGTCAGAAAAGTGGATAATTAAATTCAATACTTCAAAATGTAAGTTAATAAGAATGGGTACAAGTGCAAGACGGCCAAAGCTTGACTACCCGGTGGCAGAAGTACAACTCTAAGAGACAGAGAATGAGAGAGATATAGAAGTAAATACTCTGGCCGATATGTCTCGAGAAATGCATATAAGTGGCATAGTAATGGCAGCATATGCTTTCTTAGCAAATGTAAGGGTAGTCTTCAGGCACATAGACAAGAAAATGTTCAGAAATATTTATGTAACTTATGTGAGGCCAAAACTTGAATATGCAGCCTCCTTTTGGAATCAGCACTTGAAAAAGCACGTAGTTAAGCTGGAAGAAGTTCAGAGAAATACCACGAAACTGGTGCCAGAATTACACAATCTCAGTTATGATGAGAGGCTGGGGGAATTAGACTTACCATCACTGGAAGCTAGAAGATTGAGGGGGGATATGGTGACAGTCTTTAAATTCCTTCATGGTTATGATAGAGTGGATAGGGATCGATATTTTGATATGGCTGGTACTAGAACTACAGGTCAAAGTTTGAAGCTTCGTAAGATAACTTCTTTGCAGTATGTAAGGAAGTACCTTATTAGTGTAAGAGTAGTTGGTAATTGGAATTCGCTAAGTGAGGAGGTGGTTATTGCTAACTCAATCCATAGTTTTAAGGATAAGCATGATAAGTATCACTAAGTAGAATATGGAATCGATCAGGAGACAGGAAGTTACGAGCTTGGGGCTCTTTCCAGTAAGCACAGCTAGGTACTTACAATTAGGAAATTACACACACACACAGTAAAAGAGGCTGTGAGGGTGGTGATACTGGAAAGCATACAAACGGTTGACTATAAAGGTACAATAATAAAAAAAAATAAAGACGCTGTGATGGAAAGAGCTAATCCAATGATTAAACAGGCTCTTGATAAAGAAAAGACGATGGTAATCTCAGGCATAAGTGAATCCCAGGAGTAAACATGGCAGGGGAGACTTGAAGAAAATAGATTTAGGAATTTAGACCTGATAAGGAAGTTTGGAGTAGTATGTAGTACTAAGGATATTGTAAGCATTCACCAACTAGGTAAATATTCTAGGGAGGGAAAGCAAAGACCAACGAAAGTAACCTTTGAGAGAGGGGACACAAGTAGAGAAATAATGATGAGAAAAAAAGCTAAAAGACCTTCAAGACTTCAAAACAGTGTTCATTAGACAATACAGAACACAGGAAGAGATGGAAAGGATCAAAAACTTGTTGCAATAGGCTAGAAGGTTAAATGAGGAAAGAAATGAAGAAGAGAAGAAAAATTTTTGTTTCCAAGTTCTTCCGAAGGGAAGATAAAGAAGATAATGACAGAAGATCAGGGGATGGTACCTCATAAAGATTGTTGTACACAAATGATGATGGAATAGCTGGCAAGGCAGTAGAATTAAAAGATGGGATTCACAACAATAAGGCAGATATAGTAGCAGTTACAGAGACTAAGTTAAGTGAGGACGTAAACAGTGTCACATTTTTTCCTAAGGGCTTCGGAATATTAAGGGATGAAAGATCTGAGAGGACTGGTGGAGGGATAGCCCTGCTCATAAGTGTTGGAGATGGAGGTGCCAGGTAGGAGGAGGAGGGAGAGATCAATGAGAAGGTGGATGGAGTGTGTAACAGCTGATATGGAACAAAAAGATATTACAGTGGACGACGTCGAAAATTGGAATCGTTGATAACGGCTTTCCAGTAACAGCGACCCTGCATAATCGGGAAAAGCTGTAGTGGAAGAAGAAGAAGTGTATTATAATAACTCTGTATATAACCCATCAAGAAACCAACATAGGCTAGAAGTTTATTAGGAAACTCATATCGGTACTACAGAAGTCATAAACTCAGTTGCTAACATTGCACGGGAGAGAAAATGTAGGATTTTTATTATGGGAGAGTTTATTCGTAGAGAGATAGATTGGATAAATCTTGGCCCACACAGTGGTAAGAACTCATTCGGGGCAAGATTTCTTGCTTGCTGACAAGGGAAAATCCTTCACCAACATGTAGTGGAACCAAAGAGTGCCAGGGGTGGGGATGAGCCATTGTTGCTTGATATAGTATTTACAGATAATGTGTTGGATATTGAAATATTTGAGTATGAGCCACCAATTGGAAAGAGTAACCACTATGAGTTGTTGATGGAGAATATCAATGAAGATGTTCTGTCTGAAAGTAGTGTCACTGACGACATGAGAAGGAGCTATCCGAAAGGAGATTACATCAAAATGAATGAGCTTCTTGCAGTTATTTACTGGAGAACCTTATTTTACAACAAATCTGTTCAAGAAATGTACGACATTTTTTATGAGGCATATGGGAAGATAGCAGATTGTTGTATACCTGTCACCAAAATAGGAGTAATTCTTGCCAGAGAGAAATGGTTCAATAATGAGTGTACGAGAGCTAAGGAGTGGAGAGACAATGCTGGAAAAGGGATGCGAGGAAAAAAAAACATAAATGCATTGTAGAATTATAAAAGGAAAAGAAATTATTACCTAAGTAAAAGAAGAGAAGCAGAGGGAGAGACTATGAAAGGGATATCACCAGGAAGGTTATAAAAAATCCCAAACTTTTCCACAGCTTTATCAAAGGAAAACTGAAGGTAAAAGAATAGGTTTTAAAGCTAAAGAGAGCGAATGGAAGCATCACTGAGATGAATAAAGAGATCTGCGAAGAATTGAAAAAGGAGTTTCAGTAAGTATTTATAGTAGGAAATAACCCACTCCCTTAGAATGTAGAGATACAAGCTCATGGGCCAGTATTACAGAACATCATCTTTTCAGCCAGAGAGGTATGCAAAGTGCACACACACACACACACACACACACACACACACACACACACACACACATACACACACACACACATACACACACACACACACACACACACACACACACACACACACATACACACACACACACACACACACAGGAAGGGGAAAAGAGTCAACTAGAATCTAGAATTTCTAAACAAGAAGATAAAAACAAACAGCTGAATGACAACCTAAAGGAATTAGATGTTAGTTCACTGCTCTCTTCTGAGAGAGACGAGATTGCTGCTTGGAATGTTCAGATTAAGGAAAACATTGAACAGTTCAGAAAAGAGTTCCAGGAGCTGAATATGGAAAATGATGCCATGAAAACGTCCTTTGCTGATGCACTAAAGGGGAATGTGGCAGTAAAAGAGGCTGTAAAGGTGGTGGCACTGGAAAACATACAAACAGTTGACTATAAAGAGACAGTAATCGAAAAAATGAAAGACGTTGTGATGGAAAGGGCAAACCCACTCATCAGACAGGCACTTGATAAGGAGAAGACAGTGGTAATCTCAGGCATAAGTGAATCCCAGGAGCCAACATGGCAGGGGAGACTTGAAAAAAATAAAGCTAACGTTGTAGACCTGATAAGAAAGCTTGGAGTAGTATGTGGTCCTGAGGATATTGTAAACATACACCAATTAGGTAAATATTCGAGGGAAGGAAAGCCGAGACCAACAAAAGTAACCTTTGAGAGAGGGGAGACATGTAGGGAAATATTGTTGAGAAAAAAAAGTCTAAAAGACCTTCAAGAATGCAAAGAAGTGTTCATTAGACGATACAGAACACAGGAAGAGATGGGAAAGATCAAAAACTTGTTGCAAGAGGCAAGAAGGTTAAATGATGAAAGAAATGAAGAAGAGAAGAAAAATTTTCGTTACAGAATACTTCCAGACAAAGGGGAGATAAAGAAGATAATGACAGAAGATCAGGGGATGGGGCCTCATTAAGATTGTTATACACAAATGCTGATGGATTAGCTGGTAAGGCAGTAGAATTAAAAGATAGGATTCACAACAGTAAGGCAGATATAGTAGCAATTACAGAGACTAAGTTGAGTGAGGACATAAACAGTGTCACAGTTTTTCCTAAGGGCTTCAGAATACTAAGGGTCGAAAGATCTGAGAGGACTGGTGGAGGGATAGCACTGCTCATAAGTGAGAGGATTCAAGTTGAAGAAATAAACTTGGCTATAGAAAGTGAGTTCAAGGAATTTCTTGTTGCTCGCATAAATACTGGGTCAGAGAGCATTATAATAACTGTTGTATACAACCCACCAAGGAACCAAAATAGGCTTGAAATTTATGAGGAAAGTCATATAGGTACGATTGAAGTCATAAACTCAGTTGTTAACATGGCGCGGGAGAAAAAATGTAGGATTTTGATTATGGGAGACTTTAATCATAAAGAGATAGATTGGATAAATCTTGACCCACACAGTGGTGAGGACTCATTTGGGGCAAGATTCCTATATTGCGTACAAGGGAATTTCCTACACCAACATGTAATGGAACCAACAAGAGCCAGGGGTGGGGATGAGCCATCACTACTTGATCTAGTGTTCACAGATAATGTGTTGGATATTGAAAATATTGAGTATGAACCACCAATTGGAAAGAGTGACCACTGTGTGTTGTTGATGGAGTATATCATTGAAGACATTCTTCCTGAGAGTAGAGGCACTGAGGACATGAGGAGGAACTATCCGAAAGGAGATTACATCAAAATGAATGAGCTTTTTGCAGTTATTGACTGGAGAACCTTATTTTACAACAAATCTGTACAAGAAATGTATGGCATCTTTTGTGAGAAATATGGGAAGATAGTAGATTGCTGCATACCTGTCACCAAAGTAGGTGTAATTCATGCCAGAGAGAAATGGTTCGATAATGGGTGTAAAAGAGCTAAGGAGTGGAGAGACAAATGCTGGAAAAGGTGTAGGAGGAGAAAAAACATAAATGCCTGGCAAACCCACAAAAGAGCAAGAAATGACTACCTAAGTAAAAGGAGAGAGGCAGAGAGAGATTATGAGAGGGACATCACCAGGAAGGCTAAAGAAAATCCCAAGCTTTTCCACAGCTTTATCAGAGGAAAACTGAAGGTAAAAGAACAGGTTTTAAGGCTAAAGAGAGCGGATGGAAGCATCACTGAGACGGACGAAGAGATCTGCAAAGAATTGAACAAGGAGTTTCAGTCAGTATTTACAGTAGAAAATACCCCACCCCCTCAGATTGCAGTGATAGAAGCTCAAGGGCCGGTATTTGAGAACATCAACCTTACAGCCACAGAGGTATGCAAAGCGCTGATGGATTTAGATGTTCATAAAGCTACAGGTCCTGATGACATATCCCCTCATGTGCTTAAAAAATGCGCAAACACAATATCAGTGGCACTAAGTATCATATTTAAGGAGTCACTGGAGTCGGGGGAGATTCCAAGATGCTGGAAACAAGCAAATGTGATACCTATCTTCAAAAAGGGAAGGAGGGATACGGCTCTGAACTATAGACCAGTTTCCTTGACCAGCATAGTTTGCAAACTTATGGAGAAACTACTAAGGAAACATATCTCTCTTCACTTGGAATCCTTCAACTTTTTGTCAGTGAGGCAACATGGCTTCAGAGAAGGAAGATCAACAGTAACAAACTTATTAGAATTTTACGATGAGGTAAGCCAAATCTTACAGGAAAGAGAGGGCTGGGCAGATTGCATATTCCTAGACTTCCAGAAAGCATTTGACACTGTTCCACATGGGAGACTTATTAGGAAGCTGCAATCAATGGCTAGAATAGGTGGAAATGTCTTGGAATGGATAAAAACTTACTTAGAAGGAAGGGAACAGAGGGTTAGAGTAAGACACTCAGTGTCTGAATGGAGAAGAGTTAGTAGTGGAGTTCCACAGGGTTCAGTTTTAGGGCCACTTTTGTTCCTTGTATATGTAAATGACCTACCAGAGTCTGTAAATTCATTCATGAATATGTTTGCAGATGATGCAAAGATTGTGAAGAAAGTAAAAAACGAGAACAATGGTAGAGAACTTCAGGAGGATCTAAATAATCTGCATGAGTGGTCAGAAAAGTGGCTAATGAAATTCAATACCTCAAAATGTAAGGTAATGAGAATGGGTACAAGTGCAAGAAGGCCCAAACTTGACTACTCGGTGGCTGGAGTACAACTTCAAGAGACAGAAAATGAGAGAGATCTAGGAGTAAACATACTGGCAGATTTGTCTCCAGTAAGGGCAGCATATGCATTCTTATCAAATGTAAGGGTAGCCTTCAGGCACATGGACAAGGAAATGTTCAGAAATATTTATGTAACCTATGTGAGGCCAAAACTCGAATATGCAGCCCCCTTTTGGAATCCGCACTTGAAAAAGCACATAGCTAAGCTTGAAAAAGTTCAAAGACATGCCACGAAACTGGTGCCAGAAATACGCAATCTCGGTTATGATGAGAGGCTGAGGGAATTAGACTTGCCATCACTCGAAGCTAGAAGAGTAAGGGGGGATATGGTGACAGTCTTTAAATTCCTTCATGGTTATGATAGAGTGGATAGGGATCGATATTTCGATATGGCTGGCTCTAGAACTAGAGGTCATAGTTTGAAGCTTCGTAAGAAAACTTGTTTGCAGGATGTAAGGAAATACTTTTTCATTGTATGGAATTCGCTAAGCGAGGAGGTAGTTAATGCTATCTCAATCCATAGTTTTAAGGACAGGTATGATAAGTATCACTAAGTCTAAAAATGGAACCGATCAGGAGACGGGAAGATACGAGCTTTGGGCCCTTTCCAGTAAACACAATTAGGTAATCACAATTAGGTAATCACACACACACACACACACACACACACACACACACACACACACACACACACACACACACACACATAATCATAAAGAGATAGATTGGATAAATCTTGACCCACACAGTGGTGAGGACTCATTTGGGGCAAGATTCCTAGATTGAGTACAAGGGAATTTCCTACACCAACATGTAATGGAACCAACAAGAGCCAGGGGTGGGGATGAGCCATCACTACTTGATCTAGTGTTCACAGATAATGTGTTGGATATTGAAAATATTGAGTATGAACCACCAATTGGAAAGAGTGACCACTGTGTGTTGTTGATGGAGTATATCATTGAAGATATTCTTCCTGAGAGTAGAGGCACTGAGGACATGAGGAGGAACTATCCGAAAGGAGATTACATCAAAATGAATGAGCTTTTTGCAGTTATTGACTGGAGAACCTTATTTTACAACAAATCTGTACAAGAAATGTATGACATCTTTTGTGAGAAATATGGGAAGATAGTAGATTGCTGCATACCTGTCACCAAAGTAGGTGTAATTCATGCCAGAGAGAAATGGTTCGATAATGGGTGTAAAAGAGCTAAGGAGTGGAGAGACAAATGCTGGAAAAGGTATAGGAGGAGAAAAAGCATAAATGCCTGGCAAACCTACAAAAGAGCAAGAAATGACTACCTAAGTAAAAGGAGAGAGGCAGAGAGAGATTATGAGAGGGACATCACCAGGAAGGCTAAAGAAAATCCCAAGCTTTTCCACAGCTTTATCAGAGGAAAACTGAAGGTAAAAGAACAGGTTTTAAGGCTAAAGAGAGCGGATGGAAGCATCACTGAGACGGACGAAGAGATCTGCAAAGAATTGAACAAGGAGTTTCAGTCAGTATTTACAGTAGAAAATACCCCACCCCCTCAGATTGCAGTGATAGAAGCTCAAGGGCCGGTATTAGAGAACATCAACCTTACAGCCACAGAGGTATGCAAAGCGCTGATGGATTTAGATGCTCATAAAGCTACAGGTCCTGATGACATATCCCCATATGTGCTTAAAAAATGCGCAAACACAATATCAGTGGCACTAAGTATCATATTTAAGGAGTCACTGGAGTCGGGGGAGATTCCAAGATGCTGGAAACAAGCAAATGTGATACCTATCTTCAAAAAGGGAAGGAGGGATACGGCTCTGAACTATAGACCAGTTTCCTTGACCAGCATAGTTTGCAAAGTTATGGAGAAACTACTAAGGAAACATATCTCTCTTCACTTGGAATCCTTCAACTTTTTGTCAGTGAGGCAACATGGCTTCAGAGAAGGTAGATCAACAGTAACAAACTTATTAGAATTTTATGATGAGGTAAGCCAAATCTTACAGGAAAGAGAGGGCTGGGCAGATTGCATATTCCTAGACTTCCAGAAAGCGTTTGACACTGTTCCACATGGGAGACTTATTAGGAAGCTACAATCAATGGCTAGAATAGGTGGAAATGTCTTGGAATGGATAAAAACTTACTTAGAAGGAAGGGAACGAAGGGTTAGAGTAAGACACTCAGTGTCTGAATGGAGAAGAGTTAGTAGTGGAGTTCCACAGGGTTCAGTTTTAGGGCCACTTTTGTTCCTTGTATATGTAAATGACCTACCAGAGTCTGTAAATTCATTCATGAATATGTTTGCAGATGATGCAAAGATTGTGAAGAAAGTAAAAAACGAGAACAATGGTAGAGAACTTCAGGAGGATCTAAATAATCTGCATGAGTGGTCAGAAAAGTGGCTAATGAAATTCAATACCTCAAAATGTACGGTAATGAGAATGGGTACAAGTGCAAGAAGGCCCAAACTTGACTACTCGGTGGCTGGAGTACAACTTCAAGAGACAGAAAATGAGAGAGATCTAGGAGTAAACATACTGGCAGATTTGTCTCCAGAAATACATATAAATGGCGTAGTAAGGGCAGCATATGTATTCTTATCAAACGTAAGGGTAGCCTTCAGGCACATGGACAAGGAAATGTTCAGAAATATTTATGTAACCTATGTGAGGCCAAAACTCGAATATGCAGCCCCCTTTTGGAATCCGCACTTGAAAAAGCACATAGCTAAGCTTGAAAAAGTTCAAAGACATGCCACGAAACTGGTGCCAGAAATACGCAATCTCGGTTATGATGAGAGGCTGAGGGAATTAGACTTGCCATCACTCGAAGCTAGAAGAGTAAGGGGGGATATGGTGACAGTCTCTAAATTCCTTCATGGTTATGATAGAGTGGATAGGGATCGATATTTCGATATGGCTGGCTCTAGAACTAGAGGTCATAGTTTGAAGCTTCGTAAGAAAACTTGTTTGCAGGATGTAAGGAAATACTTTTTCAGTGTAAGAGTAGTTGATAATTGGAATTCGCTAAGCGAGGAGGTAGTTAATGCTATCTCAATCCATAGTTTTAAGGACAGGTACGATAAGTATCACTAAGTCTAAAATGGAACCGATCAGGAGACGGGAAGATACGAGCTTTGGGCTCTTTCCCGTAAACACAATTAGGTAATCACAATTAGGTAATCACACACACACACACACACACACACACACACACACACACACACACACACAATTAGGTAATCACAATTAGGTAATCTCACACACACACACACACACACACACACACACACACACACACACACTCACACCACACACACACACACACACACACACACACACACACACAAACACACAGAATTTTATGATGAGGTAAGCCAAATCTTACAGGAAAGAGAGGGCTGGGCAGATTGCATATTCCTAGACTTCCAGAAAGCGTTTGACATTGTTCCACATGGGAGACTTATTAGGAAGCTGCAATCAATGGCTAGAATAGGTGGAAATGTTTTGGAATGGATAAAAACTTACTTAGAAGGAAGGGAACAGAGGGTTAGAGTAAGACACTCAGTGTCTGAATGGAGAAGAGTTAGTAGTGGAGTTCCACAGGGTTCAGTTTTAGGGCCACTTTTGTTCCTTGTATATGTAAATGACCTACCAGAGTCTGTAAATTCATTCATGAATATGTTTGCAGATGATGCAAAGATTGTGAAGAAAGTAAAAAACGAGAACAATGGTAGAGAACTTCAGGAGGATCTAAATAATCTGCATGAGTGGTCAGAAAAGTGGCTAATGAAATTCAATACTTCAAAATGTAAGGTAATGAGAATGGGTACAAGTGCAAGAAGGCCCAAGCTTGACTACTCGGTGGCTGGAGTACAACTTCAAGAGACAGAAAATGAGAGAGATCTAGGAGTAAACATACTGGCAGATTTGTCTCCAGAAATACATATAAATGGCATAGTAAGGGCAGCATATGCATTCTTATCAAATGTAAGGGTAGCCTTCAGGCACATGGACAAGGAAATGTTCAGAAATATTTATGTAACCTATGTGAGGCCAAAACTCGAATATGCAGCCCCCTTTTGGAATCCGCACTTGAAAAAGCACATAGCTAAGCTTGAAAAAGTTCAAAGACATGCCACGAAACTGGTGCCAGAAATACGCAATCTCAGTTATGATGAGAGGCTGAGGGAATTAGACTTACCATCACTCGAAGCTAGAAGAGTGAGGGGGGGATATGGTGACAGTCTTTAAATTCCTTCATGGTTATGATAGAGTGGATAGGGATCGATATTTTGATATGGCTGGCTCTAGAACTAGAGGTCATAGTTTGAAGCTTCGTAAGAAAACTTCTTCGCAGGATGTAAGGAAATACTTTTTCAGTGTAAGAGTAGTTGATAATTGGAATTCGCTAAGCGAGGAGGTAGTTAATGCTATCTCAATCCATAGTTGTAAGGACAGGTATGATAAGTATCACTAAGTATAAAATGGAACCGATCAGGAGACGGGAAGATACGAGCTTTGGGCTCTTTCCCGTAAACACAATTAGGTAATCACAATTAGGTAATCACACACACACACACACACACACACACACACACACACACACACACACACACACACACACAAACACACACACACACACACACATATATATATATATATATATATATATATATATATATATATATATATATATATATATATATATATATACTTTCACACTACCTGTTAGGATAAATCTCATGAAATTAATTATAAAATTAGTTTAGGTTTGGCTATGTTAGTTCAAGTGCAGCCAAGGTATATGCATGTATGTATGCAAACCACAAATTATTGCAATACATGTGAGAGAGAAGAGAGAGAGAGAGAGAGAGAGAGAGAGAGAGAGAGAGAGAGAGAGAGAGAGAGAGAGAGAGAGAGAGAGAGAGAGAGAGAGAGAGAGAGAGAGAGAGAGAGAATCATATTTACATTAATCAACTTTACCTTTAAAAGTGACCAAGTTAGTAGAGGTGACCCATTATCCAAACGGAGAGCAAAAGTAGTCTTTTCTTACTTATCCTGAACGGTGCAAAGGTCCGCTTTAAAGAATCACTCCCAACACGTCTACAAAACCATCTCACAATATGAAGTCAGATGAGAAGGTATAATTCATATGACCTATCTACATCAGAGTGATGCCAGTGGTCTAGTTTTCAAATTCTACCTCAAAAAAACAACACATTCGTCTAAATCGCCCATAGCATCCTGTATAAGGAAATCTTTGATGTTATTGCTTATACACACAGCCCGCTGCTGCTGCACTTCCCTGAGCTCAAACGGACCACTACACTACAACAATAGTCAAACTACACACTAAAACGATCGCTCGGTGAGTAGCCTATATGGGCTCATCAGGGAGCTATCGTAAACAACCCAGGGCAAATAATAAAAAAAAAAATTAACAGTATCTAGTCTACAATGAATTGCTTCTCAAGGGTTTAGGTTTTCACCGCCTCAGCAATCAACATTCAACGGAGGAGGACACTGTTGCCAGATCTACAATTCCTAACAAAAGCCCCTCTTGCCAATAAATGTTGTCATTCGCTACCCGTAATACAATCGCGCATAAACAATCTCTTAAAAAATATAAATGAATGTTTGCGAGAGCCATAATATCATAGAAGACAAATACACTCCAGATATCTGTAAACTTCAGCGTCAAAGGATTTATTTTGATGTGGTACATACGCAGAGGAAATACTCTTCTCGAGAGAGAATGGGTCAAGGATGCCTCTTCTCATCTCTCGTGGATAATAATGTTTACAAAAACAATTGTAGAAATCTGCATGGCCTATATAAGCACACCCTTATAAGCTTTTAGTATCAAAGATATAATTATATATAAAATCTCCCGGAAAGAAGTAGAGAAAATAATACATGATGGCATCACAGCATCTTTGCTCTCCACTTCATTCTCTTTTCTTTTCAAGATTTCCCAAGTTACATCATCAAAAGTGGCATATCATAAATCTACGTTCACTGAGATAGCATACGTGGTTAGCTTCTTTCAACTCAATCACGGAGAGAAGTATCTGTTTAATAAGTAATGTCAAACATTTCTAGTTTTTCATTTTGAAAGGATGCTAAACGAATCGCTAAACGTTTTGAAAATCAAAGTATTAAAATACGAGTCTGGCAGGTATTTTAGGAGGTAGGCTTATTAAAAAAATGATTTTATCATGCCTGCATTCTCAAAATGATAGTTCTTACAACTAAAACGGTCTTTCAAATCAGATCTTGACTTCTAAATTGTCTTTAAGAAGAATGCAAGTGCCCGAAAACTAACGAAAAAAATGCAAGAAAACGTAAAATCAAGATATCATACGGGAAGAGAGTTTGTTGAGCGACCGCTAGGAGAGAGAGTGTGTTGATCAATATCCAAGGAGGGTTGCGCAAGCGTCAGGCACCTCACACACACAGACAGACACACAAACACATATATAATAAAATAAATACGATATCTAGGCTCAGTTTGTATGGATTTAACCCATGAGTAAAGATCTCATGCGATTCCAAGAGTGGAAATGTCATCACCATTTCCATCACATGATAATGAAATAGGCGGTGGTGTGCGAGGCAATTAAAAAATCAGTTCGCTGCACACACCACATCATCAGCAAAATATTTCTATTTTTTAGAATTATTATAGAAAGTTATGATAAAAAATCCTTGCAGACAAAAAACTGCGATTTATTTACGATTAAAAGGACCACATAATAATTCCCAGTTTTGCGGTATAAACAGTTTACTTGAGAACTAAAATATCGAATAGACATCATCTGGGGTCCAAATTCAGAAACTTTGCTCAAGTGGTGATAGATGCATAAGACAAACATTCGTTCCCTCTCAGCCACACATTCTGATGCGTTATTTTGTTCATTCGGAAAAATAGAGCAAATTTACCACAACACATACTTATCATCACAAGTTTATCCCTAAATTACATCTATCTGTCTATCTACCTTGGCTGTTTCCTCCTTTAATTGGGGGTTGGCCGACATCAAATAAAGAAAACAATAAGGGGATTACATTGCTCTATGGGCAATGACGAGGGAGCTAGCGACCGTTCAGATGGCACTGCTGGAGTGCCACAGGCAATGAAAATGAGTTATCTTTTAAGCATGCCCGTTAGTCAGCGTTTGCCGTGTTATGCTTCAGTATTAATCCCCACTCACATGAGGGTGGACACAGACAAATTCAACAGCACAGCCAAAAGAAAAAAAAGTATTACACTAAAATGTCAACTACTGGAATATTTGTAATACAAAAACTACATTCCACTTACATACATACACACACACACATACAGAGAGAGAGAGAGAGAGAGAGAGAGAGAGAGAGAGAGAGAGAGAGAGAGAGAGAGAGAGAGAGAGAGAGAGAGAGAGAGTATAGTTTATAGTTACAAGTACTGTTGCCAAATATATACCGTAAGATTTTTGTCATCATATGCAAACTCACAAATAGAAATTAATCAGTGGTTTGTATAATTTATTAACATAACTGCCTACCAAAACAAACTCCTCTCTCTCTCTCTCTCTCTCTTATATATATATATATATATATATATATATATATATATATATATATATATATATATATATATATATATATATATATATATATATATATATATATATATATATATATATATATATATGTGTGTGTGTGTGTGTGTGTGTGTGTGTGTGAGTGTGTGTGTGGTGTGTGTGTGTGTGTGTGTGTGTGTGTGTGTGTGTAATTACTTAATGTACTTACCTAATAGTGTTTACGGGAAAGAGCCCAAAGCTCGAAACTTCCCGTCTCCTGATCGTCTCCATTTTGTACTTAATGATACTTATCATACTTGTCCTTGTCCTAGTAGTCACCGTGGCTCAAGCGATAGCGTCCGCGACTCTGAGGCGTCAGATCGAGGGTTCGCGCCCCGTCACGGTCTGAGGTTAGCAAGGGCATGCACTCCAGGTAACGATTACATCTGCCAAAACAAGTCCTTCGCAAGAAGGCAACCGTCCTAGCCCTTGGTAGAAAAGGGAGTCCGTGACGTAAAACCGGAACATATCATACTTGTCCTTAAAACTATGGATTAAGTTAGCATTAACCACCTCCTCGCTTTGCGAATTCCAATTATCAACTACTCTTACACTAAAAAAAAAGTACTCCCTTATATCCTGCATAGAAGTTATCTAACGAAGCTTCAAACTATGACCTCTAGCTCTAGTGCCAGTCATATCAAAATATCGATCCCTATCCACTCTGTCAAAACCATGAAGGAATTTAAAAAACCTTCACCATATTCCCCTCAATCTTCCAGCTTCGAGTGATGGTAAGTCTAACTACCTCAGCCTTTCATCAGTAAATGAGATTGCCTATTTCTGGCATCAGTTTCGTGGCATGTCTTTGTGTGTGTAATGGATCAGGTAAAGATTAGCGACCTCGTGGTTGAGAACATATATATCACCTTACGTACTTATGAAATGCGCTAAGCCAATATCGGTAGCCATATGCATCATATTTGAATATTTGCTGGAATCTGGGGAGATTCCAAGATGCTGGCAACTAGCGAATGTGGTACCTATCTTCAAAAAGGGAAGAAGGGATACGGCTCTAAACCACAGTCCAGTTTCCTTGACCAGCAAAACTTGCAAAATTATGGTGAAATTACTAAGAAAACACATCTCTCTTCACTTGGAATCCTTCAATTTTTTGTCAGTGAGACAACATGGCTTCAGAGAAGACAGATCAACAGTAACAAACTTATAAGAATCTTATGATGAGGTAAGCCGAATCTTACAGGATAGAGAGGGCTGGCCAGATTGCATACTCCAATATTTACAGAAGGCATTTGTTACACTCCCACATGGGAGACTTAAGAAGCTGCAAGTCATGGAGAGAATCGGTGGAATTGTCTTGGAATGGATAAATTCTTACCTAGAAGGAAGGGAACAGAGGGTTATAGTAAGACACTCAGTGTCTGAATAGAGAAGGGTTAGTAGTGATGTTGAACATGGTTCAGTCTTAGGGCCAGTTTTGTTCCTTGTATATGTAAATGACATACCAGAGTCTGTAAATTCATTCTTCCATATGCTTGCAAGTGATACAAAAATTGTGAAGAAAATAAGAGACGAGTACAAATGGTAGAGAACTTCAGGAAGACCTATATAATCTGCATGAGTGGTCAAAAAAGTGACTAATGAAATTCAATACTTCAAAATGTAAGGTAATGATAATGGGTACAAGTGCGAAAAGGCCCAAGCTTGAATACTCAATAGCAGGAGCAGAACTTCAAGAGACGGAAAATGAGAGAGATCTAGGAGTAAAGCTATTAGCAGATTTCTCTCCGGATATGCATATAAATGGCACTGTAAGGCAGCATAAGTATTCTAAGCAATGTAAAGGTAGCCTTCAGACACATGGACAAAAAAAAATTCAGAAATATTTATGTATCTTAAGTGAGGCCAAGGCTTGGATATGCACCGCCCTTTTGGATTCGAACGTGCAAAAGCACGTAAATAAAGTTTTAAATAAATATTGAAAAGGTTCAATTGACATGCCACGAAACTGATGCCAGAAATATGCAATCTCAGTTATGAGGCGAGGCTGAGGGAATTGGAGTTACCATCACTCAAAGCTAGAAGAATGAGGGGGATATGGTGAGGGTTTTTAGATTCCCTCATGGTTTTGACAGCAGATAGGAATCGATATTTTGATAAGGATGGTTCTAGAACTAGAGGTCATAGTATGAGGCTTCATATAAAAACTCCTTTGCAGAATGTAAGGAAGTACTTTTTTAGTGTCAGAGAAGTTAATGACTGGAACTGCCTAAGCTAGGAGGTAGTTGCTCCTCACTTAAGAGTTTTAAGAACAAATATGATAAGTATCATCGAGTAAAAAAAAAAATGGAATTTTCCCAGGAGAAGGAGAATTACAAGCATAGAGCTCTATCCTGTAGGCACAATTAGGTAATTACAATTAAGTAATTACACAAAGAACATGAGCCAGTATTCGAGAACATCGTCTTTTCAACAACAGAGGTTTGCAAATCTTGATGAAATTAGATGAATTAAAAGATAAGGGGACTAAATACAACCGCTTATGTACTTAAGAAATGTGCTCACTATTACCTGCAATACTATGTATTATATTTCAGAAGTTTCTGAAACTTGGGGAGATTCAAGAGGCTGGAAACAACCGAAAGTGGTACATATCTTTTAAAAGAAAAGGAGAATCACAGCTTTAAATGATAGGCCTGTTTCACTAACTGGAATAGCTTACAAACTATTGAGGAAGCAAATTTCTCTTTACTAAAAGTCCTTTAACTTTTGTAAGTAAGACAACTTGACTTCAGAGTAAGAAGGTCTATGCTAACACAATTGCTAGAAGTCATTGCTGAAGTAAACCTAATCTCACAAGAAAGTGTACAGACTGCATGTTCTTAGATTTCCAGAGGGCACCTGATACTCACAATTACTAGTTTCATCTTTTTTACTGTCTCCTTTACTGCCAATTAGTTTTAGGGCCACTTTTCTTCCTTATACATGTATGTGAGCTGCAAGTCCAAATGCATTTTCAAATATGTTTGTATATGATGCATATATAATGATGCACACATTATAACACAAAAATAGTGGCACAGAACTTAAGAAAGACCAAAACAGTCCGCACAAGTTGTGTGGTGATCTGTCTATCACACACAGTTCATTAGTTATACCTTGTGTGTGTTTTATTGTAATACCATAAGTAATATTGTGCATCTACCTACATGAATATATTCATTGAGAGACTACATTATAACAATCATTTATTTAGTTATTAATTTCATCATTTTCTCATGAATAATTGGAATTTGTTTGTAAAGCTAATCTAAATCTTAGGAAATCCTTAATTATGTATAATATGATAAAATTATATCCTTTTATTTTAGAATGTGATGCTCGTCTGCTTTGTTTACAGAACGGACGAGGACTCGCTCTGAGGACAGCATTAGGTGATGACCTATTGTTAGAGACTCGTAAAATTCGTGTAAATTTATGAGCCTCCCATTTCGCCCCTTGGACTAGTGCTGTCGAATTTGTCAAGCAGTGACTCTATTTTAATATTGCATAAAGTTTTTGGATTTTGAACAATTATAATTTGATGTTAAGTGTTGTTTATTTTGATGTGTCCAGCAGTCGTGCCTGGAGCTAGAACTCTGTTATTTTTGTAAAATTTAACCTTTTCCTTTGGGCTGAAATATTGCTCCATTATAATATTAACTTTTTTCCAATATATTTTTATCTTTTTATTGATGAGTCTTTCATTTAAGCCTGGATTTATGCAGTGTTCAGTTAATATTATTTAGTGTATTTGTGTTATTAACCAGTGGGAGTTCTCCACTAACTATTAAACAAACGTAACTCATGCCCTTCCCCTTTAGTACCGTACAGTTTGTCTTATATTTAATTATAAGCCAGTAAGTTTTAGCCCAACTTTATTTGAAGTTGGTGGAGTAAATATTTTTGTGTACGGTAGCCTGCAAAAAACTGAGAGTAGACTATTCATTGACCAGGTGAAAGCAGGCATTCTGGGAATAGTCACCACATATTCTAGTTTTTTCTGGTCCTTCGAACCGGATATGGTGCCTAGCCTAGCTAGCATACTTTACTACATTTACTGAATGGAATTTGGAATAGGCTACCTTTGGTATTGTTTTGAACTTTGATATTAAAACACTGCGCATAAATCCATGGCATATTTTTTGTGATATCACTGCTGATGTCGAATTCCTTAGTCCAAGGGAAGGTTTAGATTAGCTATTTGAATACATGCGTGTGTAATAAAGTGTACCTAGGATATAAATATTATAATCCTAGTGAATTTTGGTATTAGTTTAGTTTGGCCACCTAGCCAAAATTATTGTGATTTGTATAAGGTAAAGATTAATCCAGCAAGATGTCTTTACCATTAATTGATGAAAGTAAAGCGTTTGAACTTTACAAGGTTGTAACCGATGATCTGACAGATATGCTCAGTTCTATAGAACATGACCTTAAAGCGTCTCCTCCACCATCCTTACGGTCGTTACAGTTTTCAGAAGCAGAACTTACAAAGTTGTACGAGTCCATTGATGTACATTGGACAGCTAGTCAAGATGCTATTGATAGTACCCAGCTTAGCCAAGTTTCTAGAGAGCACAGAACTCTGAAACGTAATGCCTATAAAGTGTTCATACAAATTAAGTCAGCTATAGATGATCATTTGTCCTTTAGTAGTCAAGCACAAGCTACAACTAGTCAAGCTCCTAGTCAGACAGTAGTACCTGCTAGACCCCTTCCACACCCTAAGTTGCCTGAGATTAAGATTCCTGAATTTGATGGTCAGTTGAGTCAGTGGAATTGCTTTTGGGATTCCTTTAGTAGTTTAATTGATAATCGTCAAGACATTGACCCAGTATTGAAATTTAGCATGCTCAGATCTTATTTGAGAGGTAAAGCTTATAGAACCATTGAAGGTCTTCCCATAACTAGTGGTAATTACAGTATAGCATTAAGTTTGTTGAGAAAAAGCTTTGCCGACAATGACCTTTTGTTGCAACAATTACATTTAGATTTGATGGACATGAAACCCCCTGAACATAATTTAACTGAGTTGACTGAATTTCACTTAACATTTCAACGTTTGTTGATGCAAATAGAGGGTGTATCTCAAGTACCTTGTGATGACTACCTAATAAAAGACATAATTGCTAAGAAACTTAGTCCTAAAACTTTAGAGTACCTTTTTAATAAGTACAGTACTTATACTTTGACTATTACACAATTGAAGGATGGTATTGGACACCTTATCAAGGTCATGGAATGTTCTCGTATTCTCTCTGATCAGTCTAGGAATAAGCAAGGTTCACATTCTGATGCACATTCCAAAACTAAAGTAGTAACTAGTCAGAATTCTAGTACAAATTCTAATCATAGGTTTAGTACAGTACCTAAACAAGTAGTTGAGTCCCAGACTCAAAATAAGTCTAACTCGTCACCTAGCAATTCAAGTACTTGGAACAAACCTTGTCTCTTTTGTAAGAATATTCATAATACTAAGTTTTGTTCTAATTACGCAACTCATGAAGCCAGGAAGAACAGAGTTAGAGAGTTAGAACTATGTTTTGTGTGTATGCAGAAAGGCCATAGAGCCTCACAGTGTAGAGAGACGGCTGAGTGTAGAAATTGTAATGGCAAACATCATACCTTTCTCTGCATGAAACTAACCAACCGTAGTATTGCAGTTAATCAAGTGTCAGTTGCGTCTAATGCCCCAACAGTTATTAATAATGGAACTAACCTTAACAGTAACATTCCCACTAATCAAGTAGTAGTGGATGATAAGTTTAGAATCCTGCCAGGAAGAGATGACAGTGTCGCTAATTCTGTTCAAAAAGATATCCAGACTAATAAGGTTCCACTTCCTTCAGTAGCACTTCCTACAGCAATTGTTAAGATTTCTGGTGCTGGGGTACGTGAAACAGTTAGGATGTTTTTAGATACCGGCGCTCAACGGTCTTTCATTCATTCTGCAGTAGTAAAGCGCCTTAAACTCAATCCAGTGTTTCGCATCTCACTTAAACTGACTTCATTTGGTAATCAAGCCGAAAACATTTTGTGTGACGTCGTTCGTGTTGTAGTACGCATTGGTACACAACGTATTCCGATTTATGCTGTCGTCTATGATAAGGTTAACACTACGGTATATGTACCTGGCATTGCTAGAGTTGCAGAAACACTCACAAAAAAGGGGATCAAACTGGCAGATCCTAATGTTGAGTCTGATGTGATTAGTGACATAAGTATGGTAATTGGTGCAGATTACTATTCTAGATTTGTGACCAACCATACTTTCTATTCTGGAATTACACTTTTGTCTAGTCCAGCAGGTTCGATTATCTTTGGACCTATGCCAAAGTGGGCAATTAGTTCTCAGACAGTTAACACAGTTAATGGGCAGCATGTGCTTTGTGCTCGTGTAGGAGTACAAACCCTTGAGTCCGAAGTTCAGAACCTTTGGAATTTAGATGTTATTGGTATTAAGAATGAAACTTTAACACCTGAGGAAGTACAATCAGTGAGTCATTTTGAGTCCACTTGCCAGATGGCAGACAATCAGTATTTTGTGGAATTACCCTTTAAGGGCACTGAGAGACCAGCAACTAACTATAGAAGAGCTTATGGTCAGCTCATGTCACTAGCTAAATCCTTTGCAACTCGTCCAGAACTTTATGGACAATACTCAGAGATTTTTAATGAGTACATTGAATTGGGATTCATTGAGAAAATTTATAACCCTACAGTTACAGATGGGTTGACTCATTGCTTGCCTCATCATCCAGTCTACAAGAATTCTCCTACCACTCCTATTAGAGTAGTGTTTAATGCTTCTAGTAGAGCTGATTCACAATCAAAGAGTCTGAATGAATGTTTACTAACAGGCCCAAGCCTAACCCATAAACTTGTTGATTCACTCATTGAATTTCGTACTAACCCTGTAGCTGCTGTATCAGACATTTCCAAAGCCTTCCTACGTATAGGTATTTTGCCAAACTGCAGAGATTTCTGTAGATTCTTGTGGTTCGAGGATGAAACACTTCAGAAAATAGTTACCTATAGATTTAAAGTAGTACTCTTTGGTACAACATCATCTCTCTTTTTGCTTCAGAAAACACTCACATATCACTTGGAGACACATTCACATCCAGTAGCTAAGTCTCTGATCTCTCATTTCTATGTAGATAACTTTGTTTGTACCTATTCAGACTCTGAACAGTTAAAAACAGAGTATCCCATTGTAAATTCTAGTTTAGCAGAAACCTCTATGCCATTACAAGGTTGGGTGAGCAATGATGTAAAATTTAATGATGAAGTAGGTGTTAATCATGACCAATTGGATCTGAATAATGTAAATGTTTTAGGAATTTCTTGGAATGTTGTAAACGATGAAATCAAATTGTACTCCAGTAAGAAAGTGTGCAAGGAGGAGTGTGTGCATCATCAAATCACCAAGAGATCAGTTGTATCTGTAATTGCTAGTGTATTTGATCCGTTAGGATTGTTATCACCAATCTTGATCAAGGGAAAGTTGTTCATTTCAAAATTATGGAGAAGTAAGTGTTCTTGGGATGAACCTTTGCCAGAACCTTTAGTACAAGAATTTTCAGTTATTTGCAGAGATTTGAATCAGATGTAAACCATTCAATATCCTAGATTTGTAATTGTCCCTGGTGTATCAGATTTACACATATTTTGTGATTCATCTAAAGTAGCTTATGGATTAGGACAAATGTTGTCAGGACTTAGGAAGCAGTTTTGGATCTCTAAAGGTAGAGTTATTGTGAAGAAAATATTAAAACCATGTATTTTGTGCAAAAAGGCAGTTGGCAAGACGATCTCTCAACCAGTTCCCCCTCTTTTACCAGAGGAAATAGTCAGATTTGTTAGACTCTTCAACTCAGTTGGAGTAGGATAGGTTGTAAATGATGCCTTTCAATTTTCTGTTTTTGTTCTACACTTTATTATGTTTGTACATGTGATTTATTTAGCTTCCTACCCTTTTTGGGGGGAGAGTGTGGTGATCTGTCTATCACACACAGTTCATTAGTTATACCTTGTGTGTGTTTTATTGTAATACCATAAGTAATATTGTGCATCTACCTACATGAATATATTCATTGAGAGACTATATTATAACAATCATTTATTTAGTTATTAATTTCATCATTTTCTCATGAATAATTGGAATTTGTTTGTAAAGCTAATCTAAATCTTAGGAAATCCTTAATTATGTATAATATGATAAAATTATATCCTTTTATTTTAGAATGTGATGCTCGTCTGCTTTGTTTACAGAACGGACGAGGACTCGCTCTGAGGACAGCATCAGGTGATGACCTATTGTTAGAGACTCGTAAAATTCGTGTAAATTTATGAGCCTCCTATTTCGCCCCTTGGACTAGTGCTGTCGAATTTGTCAAGCAGTGACTCTATTTTAATATTGCATAAAGTTTTTGGATTTTGAACAATTATAATTTGATGTTAAGTGTTGTTTATTTTGATGTGTCCAGCAGTCGTGCCTGGAGCTAGAACTCTGTTATTTTTGTAAAATTTAACCTTTTCCTTTGGGCTGAAATATTGCTCCATTATAATAACTTTTTTCCAATATATTTTTATCTTTTTATTGATGAGTCTTTCATTTAAGCCTGGATTTATGCAGTGTTCAGTTAATATTATTTAGTGTATTTGTGTTATTAACCAGTGGGAGTTCTCCACTAACTATTAAGCAAACGTAACTCATGCCCTTCCCCTTTAGTACCGCACAGTTTGTCTTATATTTAATTATAAGCCAGTAAGTTTTAGCCCAACTTTATTTGAAGTTGGTGGAGTAAATATTTTTGTGTACGGTAGCCTGCAAAAAACTGAGAGTAGACTATTCATTGACCAGGTGAAAGCAGGCATTCTGGGAATAGTCACCACAAGTTGAGTTAAATGGCAGATTTGTTTCCGGATTTGCATTTGCCTTTTCTAGCAAACATAAGGATGGCCTTGAATGATATGGACAAGGAAATGTTCAGAATTGTTTATGTGACCAATATGAAGCCTATACTTAATTATGTAGCATCCTTCTAGAATTCGAACTTGAAATAAACATACTAACATATTGAAGATAGTTCAAACGTATGCTACAAAGCTGATGACAAGAGATACATAATCACACTTAGTAGGAAGTTCACTATTAGCTCTTCTCAAGTCAGACACTGTCTTACTCTACCCTATGTTCTCTTCCTTCAACGTAAGTTTTAATCCATTCCAAGACATTTCCAGCAATTCTTGCCATTACTTGCAGCTTCTTAATGAGTCTCCCATGTGGGATTCTATCAAATACTTTCTGAAAATTTAAGAATATGCAATATTCCCAGCCCTCTCTTTCTTGTAGGATCTGGCTCACGTCATCATAAAATTCCATTTGTTACTGTTGATATGTCTTCTCTGAAGCCATTTTTGTTTCACTGACAAAAAGTTGAAGGATTCCAAGTGAAGACAGATGCGTTCTCTTAGTATTTTCTCCATAACTTTGCAAACAATGCTGGTTAAGGAAACAAACCTATACTATTGAGCTGCAGCTCTCCTTCCCTTATTGAAGATAGGTACCACGTTTACTTGTCTCCAGCGTCTTAGAATCTCCCCAGATTCAAAAAACTTTTCAAATATGATGCAGAGTCCCACCATAATTGATTTAGCGCATATCTTAAGTATGCAAGAGGATATATCATCAGGACTTGTAGTTTTATGGGCAACTAATTCAACCAACGCTTTGCATATTTCTGTAGCTGAAGAGATGATACTCTCTGATACCAGCCCATGATCTCTTATCTCTGCAATTTGAGAAGGGAAAGAATTTTCTGCTGTAAATACGGACCGAAATTCCTTGTTCAATTCTTCATAGATTTCTTCATCAGTATCAGTGTTGCATCGATCTGCCCTCTTAACTTTAAAACCTGTTCTTTTACTCTGTTTTCCTTTGACGCAATTTTACAAAAGCTTGTGATTTTCTTTAGCCTTCCTGGTAATATCCCTCTAATAATCTGTTTCTGCCTCTTCCTTTTACTTAGGTAATCATTCCTTGCTCTTTTA
Source organism: Halocaridina rubra (assembly GCA_037179515.1). Classification (NCBI taxonomy): domain Eukaryota; kingdom Metazoa; phylum Arthropoda; class Malacostraca; order Decapoda; family Atyidae; genus Halocaridina; species Halocaridina rubra. The sequence goes on from JAXCGZ010000042.1 coordinate 191,009, forward strand.
TAAGTCTGCCAGGTGTTATTATTTTTCTCCTCCTATACCTATTCCAGCATATGCCTCTCCATTCCTTAGCTCTCTTAAACTCATTACTGAACCATTTCATTTTGGCATGAATAACTCCTATTTTGGTGGAAGGTATGCAACAAGCAACTAACTTCCCATATTCTTCACAAAAGACTTTGCACCTCTCTTGGACAGATGTATAGTTACGTAAGATCATCCAGTCAATAACTGCTAAATATCATCTCTATTGCAATATCTTTTGGATAGTTCCTTTTCTTGTCCTTCTCAGTACCCCTGCTTTCAGGCAGAACATCTTCAATGATATACTCCATCAACAACACACAGTGGTCACTTTTTCCAATTGATGGTTCATACTCAATTTTGTCAATATCCAACACATCATCTGTGAATACTAGATCAAGCAGTAATGGTTCATCCCTTCCCTTGGCCCTCGTTGGTTCCAGTACATGTTGGTGTAGTAAATTTCCTTGTACGCAGTCTAGGAATCTTGCCCCAAATGAATCCTTCCTATTGTGTTGGTCAAGATTAATTCAATATATCTCTCTATAATTAAAATTGTTATTAATCAAAATTCTACACTTTTTCTCCAGTGCAATGTTTACAATTGAATTTATAATTTCGATGTACCTATATAACTTTACTCATAATCTTCTAGCCTTTGTTGCTTCCTTGCTGGGATATATATGACAGCCATAATGCTCTCTGAACCAGTATTTATGTGAGCAACAAGTAATTCCTTGAAGTCACTTTCTATGGAAGAGTTTACTTCTTCAAGCTGAATCCTTTCACTAATGAGCAATGCAATCTCTCTACCAGTCCTCTCAAATCTTGCAACCCTTAATGTTCTGAAGCCCTTAGAAGAAACTATGACACTGTTTATTATCTCACTTAACTTAGTCTCTGCAACTGCTACTATTTCTGCCCGACTGTAGTGAATTCTAAATTTCAATTGAGTGAGCGTTTAATAAACACAAACTGTACACACTCCCAGAAGAGAAAGTATATACCGACAGCCATGTTTTAGCTATTTAGATATTATTATTATTATTATTATTATTATTATTATTATTATTATTATTATTATTATTATTATTATTATTATTATTATTATTATTATTATTATTATTATTATTATTATTATTATTATTATTATTTTTCTCATCCTATACCTATTCCAGAATATGTCTCTCCATTCCTTAGCTCTCTTAAACTCATTACTGGACCATTTCATTTTGGCATGAATAACTCCTATTTTGGTGGAAGGTATGCAACAAGCAACTAACTTCCCATATTCTTCACAAAAGAATAAGTATTTTGCATATTTGGATCTGGAGAAAGCATATGATAGAGTTGATAGAGAGGGTATGTGGAATGTTTTGAGATTATATGGAATTAATGGTAAATTGTTGCATGCAGTGAAGAGTTTGTATGAGGGCAGTAGAGCTTGTGTTAGGGTAGGGAATGAAGTGAGTGAGTGGTTTCCAGTGAGTGTGGGACTGAGACAGGGATGTGTGATGTCACCATGGCTGTTCAATTTGTATATTGATGGAGTTGTAAGAGTGGTGAATGAGCGAGTGCGTGGTCGAGGTTTGAGAATGGTAGATGGGGATGATAACGAGTGGGAGCTGAATCAGTTGCTGTTTGCAGATGATACTGTGGTGGTGGCAGATTCAGAGGAAAAGCTGTGTCAGTTAGTGTTAGAATTTGGAATGGTGTGTGAGAGAAGGAAGTTGCGAGTGAATGTGGGAAAGAGTAAGGTTATGAAGTGTACAAGAAATGAGGATGGCGCTGGATTGAATGTTATGTTGAATGGAGAGACACTTGAGAAGGTTAATCAGTTTAAGTATTTAGGCTCGGTTATAGCTGCAAATGGTGGAGTGGAAGCAGATGTGTGTCACAGAGTGAATGAAGGATGTATAGTGTTGGGTGCATTGAGAGGAGTGATGAAGAATAGAGGGTTGGAAATGAATGTTAAGAAAGTTTGTATGAGAAAGTGGTTGTGCCAACTGTGATGTATGGATCAGAGTTATGGGGTATGAAAGTAAGTGAGAGACGGAAACTAAATGTGTTTGAGATGAAATGCCTGAAGAGTATGATTGGTGTATCTCGATTGGATAGGGTTAGGAATGAAGTGGTGAGAGCAAGAACGGGTGTGAGGAGAGAAATTGCAGCCAGAGTAGCTATGAATGTTCTGAGATGGTTTGGCCATGTGGAAAGGATGGATGATGAAAGGCTGGTGAAAAAGGTAATGAATGCGAGAGTTGATGGGAGAAATACTAGAGGGAGGTCTAGGTTTGGATGGATGGATGGAGTAAGGAGAGCCCTGAATGATAGGAGGATGGATGTGAGGGAAGCAAGCGAGCGTGCTAGGAATAGGAGTGAGTGGCGAGCGATTGTGATGCAGCTCCGATGGGCATCTGCTGTTACTACGGGGCTGCATCTTACAGAGGTAGCCCTGTGGTAGGGGCAGTAGGAGAAGTTGGCAGTTGTAAAGCGACACAGGTTGTGGAAGAGCCGGGAGGATGGGCTGTGGCACTCCAGCAGTGCCATCTGAACGGTCGCTAGCGCCCTCGTCATTGCCCATAGAGCAAAGTAATCCCCATATTTGTTTTCCTTTCTTGATGTCGGCTACCCCCCAATTAAAGAGGGAAACAGCCAAGGTAGATAGAATAGATAGAATAAATTATTATTTTTATTCTTATTATTATTATTATTATTATTATTATTATTATTATTATTATTATTATTATTATTATTATTATTATTATTATTATCATTATTATTATTATTATTATTATTATTATTATATTATTATTATTATTATTATTATTATTATTATTATTATTATTATTATTATTACTGTTGTTGTTGTTCTTGTTGTTGTTGCTGTTGCTATTGTTTGTTATTATTATTATTATTATTATTATTATTATTATTATTATTATTATTATTATTATTATTATTATTATTATTATTATTATTATTATTATTGTGAAAACTGATATGATAGTCCAAAGCTTTTCATCTCTCTCTCTCTCTCTCTCTCTCTCTCTCTCTCTCTCTCTCTCTCTCTCTCTCTCTCTCTCTCTCTCTCTCTCTCTCTCTCTCTCTTAATTTGCGTGTGATTTCATATGCCATTAGTGCATCTATTGACGAATAAAACGAAAAAGTATGGAAATTTTTCGCCGTTGCCTCAAAATGTTGATAACGAATGAGTGAAACGACAAAAAGCAGGGCGAAATAAAGAGGACAACCTGTGGTAGGTTGGCCTATGGCACCAACTGCCCGTTGAGATGCTACAGGTGAAGGTATTTTGAACTTGAATATGACTGGCTAGTACAGTTTGATGTTAAGTCTTCCTTCAGGAACGGTTTTTTTCCTATGCCTACATCTACACCGAATATGCTATAGTATTCGTTATATAACTATCATTATCCCTTTTCATCTGACAAGCCACAATACTCCACATCTCTGATCCTCTTTGGTTTCTATCTCATTATTAATAGGTCTTCATGACTTTGACTATTCCTTCAACCTGTAATTTTATTGTTTATCACTTTTATTTTTGCCTTGTCTATAAGATACTACTTTTTCTTATATTTTTTCTTGGTGCCCAGGCTCGATGAAGACAATTTTCTTTTCCCGTCCCGGTGTCACACTCATAAAGAAAAATACCATATTATCATGATTAACAGTTTAAAGGGTATTAAAACAGCAGACAAAGGGAAGTGTTCTACGAAAGGATGTTACCGTACAAGAAGGTAATAATTGGCATGCAAGGTAGCAAGTGCTCTTCTCCATTGCAAAGGTTGGTAGTCTGCCACTGTTACTTCTTTGAGTGTAATCCTAGTCCAAAAAATGTGTGTGAATACCTAATTGTGATTACTTGATTGCACTTACGGGAAAGAGCCCAAAGCTCGTATCTTCCCGTCTCCTGATCGGTTCCATTTTGTACTTAGTGATACTTATCATATCTGTCCGTAAAGCTATGTATTGCATTAGCATTAACTACCTCCTCGCTTAGTGAATTCCACTTATCAATTACTCTTACACTAAAAAAAAAAAAGTACTTTCTTGCATCCTGCAAAGAAGTTTTCTTACCAAGCTTCAAAGTATGACCTCTAGTTCTAGAGCCAGTCATATCAAAATATCGATCCCTAGCCACTCTACCATAACCATAAAGGAATTCTAAGACTGTCACCATATCCCCCCTCAATCTTCTAGCTTCGAGTAATGTTAAGCCTAATTCCCACAGCCTCTCATCATAACTGAGATTGCGTATTTCTGGCACCAGTTTCGTGGCATGTCTCTGAACTTTTTCAAGCTTAGCTATGTGCTTTTTCAATTGTGGATTGAAAAAGGAGGCTGCATATTCAAGTTTTGGACTCACATAGGTTACATAAATATTTCTGAACATTTCCTTGTCCATGTGCCTAAAGGCTACCCTTACATTTGATAAGAAAACATATGCTGCCCTTACTATAACATTTATATGTATTTGTGGAAACAAATCTCCCAGTATATCTACTCCTAGATCTCTCTCATTTTATGTCTCTTGAAGTTGTACTACTGACATCGAGTAGTCAAGCTTGAGCCTTCTTGCACTTGTACCCATTCTCATTGCTATACATTCTGTGTGTGTGTGTGTGCGTGTGCTTACCTAATTGTGATTACCAAATTGTGTTTACTGAAAAGAGCCCAAAGCTCGTATCTTCTCGTCTCCTGATAGGTTCAATTTTCTACTTAGTGATACTTAGCATACCTGTCCTTAAAACTATGGATTGAGATAGCATTAACTACCTCCTCGCTTAGAGAATTCCAGTTATCAACTACTCTTACACTGAAAAAGTATTTCCTTACATCCTGCAAAGAAGTTTTCTTACGAAGCTTCAAACCATGACCTCCAGTTCTAGAGCCAGCCATATCAAAATATCGATCCCTATCCACTCTATCATAACCATGAAGGAATTTAAAAACTGTCACCATATCCCCCCCCTCAATCTTCTAGCTTCAAGTGATGGTAAGTCTAATTCCCTCAGCCTCTCATCATAACTGAAATTACGTATTTCTGGCACCAGTTTCGTGGCATGTCTTTGAACTTTTTCAAGCTTAGCTATGTGCTTTTTCAAGTGCGGCTTCCAAAAGGGGGCTGCATATTCGAGTTTTGGACTCACATAGGTTACATATTTCTAAACATTTCCTTGTCCATGTGCCTGCAGGCTACCCTTACATTTGATAAGAAGGCATTTGCTGCCCTTACTATGCCATTTATATGTATTTCTGGAGACAAATCTGCCAGTATGTTTACTCCTAGATCTCCCTCATTTTCTGTCTCTCGAAGTTGTACTCCACTCACCGAGTAGTCAAGCATGGGCCTTCTTGCACTTGTATCCATTCTCATTACCTTACATTTTGAAGTATTGAATTTCATTAGCCACTTTTCTGACCACTCATGCAGACTATTTAGATCTTCCTGAAGTTCTCTAAAATTGTTCTCGTTTTTTACTTTCTTCACAATCTTTGCATCATCTGCAAACATATTCATGAATGAATTTACAGACTCTGGTAGGTCATTTACAAATACAAGGAACAAAACTGGCCCTAAAGCTGAACCCTGTGGAACTCCACTACTAACTCTTCTCCATTCAGACACTGAGTGTCTTACTCTAACCCTCTGTTCCCTTCCTTCTAAGTAAGTTTTTATCCATTTCAACACATTTCCACCTATTCTAGCCATTGCTTGCAGCTTCCTAATAAGTCTCCCATGTGGAACAGTGTCAAACACTTTCTGGAAGTCTAGGAATATGCAATCTGCCCAGCCCTCTCTTTCCTGTAAGATTCGGCTTACCTCATTATAAAATTCTAATAAGTTTGTTACTGTTGATCTACCTTCTCTGAAGCCATGTTGCCTCACTGACAAAAAGTTGAAGAATTCCAAGTGAAGAGAGATATGTTTCCTTAGTAGCTTCTCCATAACTTTGCAAACTATGCTGGCCAAGGAAACTGGTCTATAGTTCAGAGCAGTATCCCTCCTTCCCTTTTTGAAGATAAGTATCACGTTTGCTTGTTTCCAGCATCTTGGAATCTCCCCTGACTCCAGTGACTTTTTAAATATGATATATAGTGCCACTGATATTGTGTGTGTGTGTGCGGGGGGGGGGGGGGGGGTGTGTGTGTGTGTGTGTGTGTGTGTGTGTGTGTGTGTGTGGTGTGTGTGTGTGTGTGTGTGTGTGGTGTGTGTGTGTGTGTGTGTGTGTGTAGACAGAGAGAGAGAGATAACTAGCTAGCTAGAGAGAGAGAGAGAGAGAGAGAGAGAGAGAGAGAGAGAGAGAGAGAGAGAGAGAGAGAGAGAGAGGAGAGATCAGAGAGATCCAGAGACACGGGGACGAGAGAGACAGACGACGAGCAGAGAGAGAGAACTGACATGTGGTTTATGAAGTTGAACCCTGAAATTTCAAGCAATATATAACATTCATTGGGTTTTCTTGATCATTTATTTTGTAGGTAGAATATTACTAGCAATAATGAGATTAAGTCAATGATTCTTAACCAGGGGTGCTCGCACCCCTAGGGGGTGCGAGATCGGTTCCTAAGATGTGCGAGGATGCCTATGAATAATTAAAGCAAAATATATTTTTATATACGCGTTATATTTTTCCTGAAAAAAAAACTTTTTGCTGTAGCAGTGTTCTGAGATAGAGATAAACTTCTCTTGTGGATTAAGCGTGTGAAGATCGGGAATTTGGTATATTGTCCCTGCCTGGAAAAGGCAGTCACGGAAAATGCTACCCTGCATCCAGACTTTGTTGCAAAAAAATTTGAACATATGCAGATGCTGTGTACTTCATTTGAGGGTTACTTCTCGTGTGGAGAGCTGCAAACCTGTGACAACTGGATCCTGAACCCTTTCAGGCAGAATTTGGAAGATGTTGATGATGACAGCGACATCAAGGAAGATCTCATCGACCTGAGACACAATCGTGGAATCCAAATGGAGTTCACCAATGGTCAGCTGGAGCAATTCTGGGCTTCTCAGCTGGAAGCATACCCTGTTCTAGCAAAGAAAGCTCTCGAAGTTCTAGTACCATTTGCCACTACTTACCTGTGTGAGCAAGGATTTTCTTGTCTATTTCAAATCAAAACGAAAAGCAGAAATCGGCTAAATTCTGAACATGACATGCGAGTAGCGCTCGGTACAAAGACACCAAGATTTGATGCCATCATTAAAAAAAAAAAAAACACACACACACACACACACACACACACACACACACACACACAGCAACGAAGTCACTAGGTTTGCCGTGCAGTGTGGGCAAAAAAAAATGTAATTTCATTTTTATTAATATGTACTCTGGATTTTTGTCATGAAAAAAAAAAATGTAAGCTATGTGAAAGAAGATTAAATAAAAATAAGACATGGTTTTATTATTAATACACATCACATCAACTTTGTATTTTTAGCATTTTTTTCCTATTTCAGCAATCGGTGAGGAGGGTGCGAGACTCATCTCTGCCTTGCCCTTAACCTTTTTCTTTTCCTTCGTCTTGGTATTTTTTCTTGCCCGGGCCTTTATTGATGAGGGCAGTTTCTGCCTGTCCTGGTGTCACACTCTTAAAAAAAAACTGACTGCTGAGAAAGGGGTGCATATACTGAAAAAGGTTAAGAACCACTGGATTAAGCTAAGCTGACTTCGTACAAAGATGGTGGAGACGGGGTCACGAAAATAATGGTCTTTTATATATACAAGAATGGGTAATTATTTAAGACTATGACACATTCATGGAATTAAGTCTACTGGTTCTAATGGAAGAAGATATTCTATTATAAAGCAATATATTCCCTCCAATGTATGCTTCAAACCCTGAAGGTGAAGGTCAAACGTCTACTAGGTTAGAATTTGAAGGAAGAAAATAACTTTCTCAGGTCATATCAGATGACGAAGTCTCTTGTCTTTGCTGAAAAAAAAAATTAATTTACTTTCTTTTCTTTAAAGGTGAGTCTGAAGCAAGATGTTTGCAATTTTGATCATAAAATACTTTATTATCTGAAACTTTATCAGCCGACAGACGAAGACGAAGTAAAATGAGAGGAAAACAGAATGTCCTTAGAGCAAAACAGGTCAAATCTTCCTAAAATTATATGCGCAAGAGAGGAGAGGCTTGATAAGTTATTTTTAGTACAGACACCCCAACGTATAGGCAATATACCGCACCGTTTTTTATGGAGGCCAATGCAGAGTACGTTTTCTCATGTTATCTGCATTGGCCGGGAGACTCGGAAGTGAGTAAACAATTGGATACCTGAGTGTGTGCACTGCCTTCTCACTTATTAATAAACAGAACATATTCGTCAGCGTCATCTCGTTAGGACATCGGCTACTACATTCAGCCAAATATCCTCTCCTAAAAGGTACTGTGTTACTATGCATCATCAAAATAGTTCTATTTTCATGTAGCCGTGTTAAAGCTCCACCGGTAATCGTGTGTCAGTGCCGCTATGAACTTATCAATAAATGCGGCAAATTTTTTTTGCTCTCCTGAGAAGAGTTTTAGCAAAAGATACGATATTGGGCTTCGACCAGCAAGTGAATACATTATTTTTAAGGAATTTATATGTGTGTGTATTATATATATATATATATATATATATATATATATATATATATATATATATATATATATATATATATATATATATATATATATATATATATATATATATATATATGTGTGTGTGTGTGTGTGTGTGTGTGTGTGTGTGTGTGTGTGTGTGTGATTACCTAATTGTGATTACCTAATTGTGTTTACGGGAAAGAGCCCAAAGCTCGTATCTTCCCGTATCCTGATCGGTTCCATTTTTAGACTTAGTGATACTTATCGTACCTGTCCTTAAAACTATGGATTGAGATAGCATTAACTACCTCCTCGCTTAGCGAATTCCAATTATCAACTACTCTTACACTGAAAAAGTATTTCCTTACATCCTGCAAACAAGTTTTCTTACGAAGCTTCAAACTATGACCTCTAGTTCTAGAGCCAGCCATATCGAAATATCGATCCCTATCCACTCTATCATAACCATGAAGGAATTTAAAGACTGTCACCATATCCCCCCTTACTCTTCTAGCTTCGAGTGATGGCAAGTCTAATTCCCTCAGCCTCTCATCATAACCGAGATTGCGTATTTCTGGCACCAGTTTCGTGGCATGTCTTTGAACTTTTTCAAGCTTAGCTATGTGCTTTTTCAAGTGCGGATTCCAAAAGGGGGCTGCATATTCGAGTTTTGGCCTCA
>JAXCGZ010000043.1:0-27500 GCA_037179515.1 Halocaridina rubra
AATATTGTGGAATATTTTTATACAATTTTCAGGGTCATTACGCGGGAGTATAAATTTACTTGTGGAAAAACATCCATTAAATAGTTAAGAACTTCCATAAGATTATTTCTCATATTGGTAAGTGAATCCGCTTCCTAGAAGCCCATCTCTGATAAGCAAATTTGGACGTTAACTAACTTACATTTAGTGATCAACTTCGTTTACTTAATATAGGGATGTTTAGGGTATTAATAGATACTTCCAGGAAAAGCCTCACTGATGTTCATTTTTAGAGATTTTTAATTACGAGGGTAGACGAAAAAAGGCGAGAAGGAATAGAATGGATTAGGAGGAGGAAAAAAACAATAAAGTGAGGATAAAAAAAAAGAGGAAAGAGTGTAAGACTCAAATATGAGATTGAAAAAGAAATTGGGACTATAGTATTAAATGGTAATTTCTTGATTTTTGTAATCACCATGGCTCAAACGGTAGCGTCCGCAACTCTGAGGCGTCAGGTCCAGGGTTCGCGCCCCGTCATGGTCTAAGGTTAGCAAGGGCATGCACTCAGGGTAACGATTACACTGCCAGAACAAGTCCTTAGCAAGAAGGCAACCGTCCTAGCCCTTGGTAGAAAAGGGAGTCCGTGACGTAAAACCGGAACAACTAGGTAATTTCTTGATTTTTTATGAAGATGGGTTGAAAATATAAATTATAAAAAGCACTACTATTACCAACGAGAACATAGAAAAAGCAGATATCACACTGAAAATGTGGATAATCGATACAACAGAGAGGATGAATAATGGAAAAAAATGAGTTATTGCTTTGAAAAGTGAAGAAAGGTATACAGCCACCGCATCGGACACTAACCACCAGTCTCTAGGCATTAAGCAACCAGAAAATTGCATTATTGTGTCTTCCTACAGATAATCTTACATATATGCTCATTTTTTCTATGCCTACATCAACACTGAATATTCTTGGGTGTTCAATGCACATCTCTTATTATCTCTTCACATCTGACAAGTCATTACACTCTCCATCTCTGTTTCTGTTTACTTTATGTATTCTTCGTGCTGAGGCCTGATGAGTTTTTTTTTCCGTCCTGGTGTCACAATCATAAAAAAAGGGAAGCAACGGGTGTTGGGGAGAACTTAATGGTGATGTCTATCATAACAATTTTGAAATAAACTTAAGAGACAACATCACGAATAGAAAAAAAAAACATTGCTAAAGAAAGGCATACAACCACCGCACGGGACATCAAAACCAATACCTGAGCCACAAGTAGACTAAAACTAGAATAGTCTTTCATTCCAATGTTATAAGAGAGAGCAGGGTTGCTCGGCAGATATGGGGGAAAGAAAGATCTTAATATCGAGGTCTACTTATTATGAAATTAAGCTCAAAACTAAAACCAGGAACAGGAAGAAGGATATGCGGGGAACTTTAATACTCTCTCTCTCTCTCTCTCTCTCTCTCTCTCTCTCTCTCTCTCTCTCTCTCTCTCTCTCTCTCTCTCTCTCTCAAACAAAGACAAACCTTAGGGCACTAAACCTAAAACACTTTTGAGTAAAAATTCTCTCACTCCAGATATGATCACGTACAGTACATAGCGGCAACGACCTTGACCCAGTTTGACCTCTGCGTGTCAAAGAACTTGCAGCTTTAACCAGGGAGGGAGAGCTGGAAAGCTGGGCCGAATTTAGCAGCTGGGAGGACACCCTCTTTACCATGGATAATAACAGGAAGAGATGGAAGAGGAAGAGGAAAAAGGGAAAGGGAGGAGGAAAATAAAGAGACGAAATAATAGGAAGAATAGGAGCTGTACGAGGGAAAAGGGGGTGCTAAACAAAATGCAAAGGAAATAAAAAAAATGAATAGAAAGTGCTTAACAAAAAATTTAAATGGAAAAAGATGAGTAAACAGTAAAAGAGGGATGGTACAGATACAAAGGAGTGACGAAAGAAATGTAAAAAGAAAACAAGAGATGAAAGAGGCTGGTACAGGATGAATGCACTTTACAAGTAACGAGGAGAAGAAATACTAGGAACAAAGGGGATGAAAGAAGGAAGAAGAAGAAGAAGAAGAAGAAGAAGAAGAAGAAGAGAGAAGAAGAAGAAGAAGAAGAAGAAGAAGAAGAAGAAGAAGAAGAAGAAGAAGAGAAGAAGAAGAAGAAAAAAACAGAAGAAGAAGAGGAGGAGGAGGTGGAGGAGGTGAGGAACAAGAAGAAGAAGAAATGGGCATAAACCATAACAAGGAAACTGCCGCTGCTACTACACAAGCAAAAAAAAAGTGGAGCATCAAGCCTTTAGATGAAGCATACGATGCGGTGGTAGCGAAGGCATTGGGAGGAGGAGGAGGAGGAGGAGGAGGAGGAGGAGGAGGAGGAGGAGGAGGAGGAGGAGGAGGAGGAGGAGGAGGAGGAGGAGGATGAGGAGGAGGAGGAGGAGGAAAGGCACCAGCCAAAGCTATTATTAGTGGAGTCCGAGCTCCAGCATCTACCAGCAAAAGAGGAAGAACAGGAAATACATCAATGAAATTGTGTATATCGTTTCAGTTCATTTTTTGGTACAATCCATTCATATCCTCTCATCACTTGAGTCCAGCCACTGCAGAGAAGCTGTGACTCCGCATTTTACTTAAGCAAAGGACTGAAGAGTGCGGGTAATATAAAACGTGACACGTGAGGATTCACATGTTGTACAAAGTGCACAATAACAAGGGATCAGGAAGCTCTTTCATACTTTATTGTCAATTGTTCCGGTTTTACGTCACGGACTCCCTTTTCTACCAAGGGCTAGGAAGGCTGCCTTCTTGCGAAGGACTTGCTTTGACAAATGTAATCGTTACCCTGAGTGCATGCCCTTGCTAACCTCAGACCGCGACGGGGCGCGAACCCTCGACCTGACGCCTCAGAGTCGCAGACGCTATCACTTGAGCCACGGTGACTACTATTATACTTTACTGTCAATAAGACTCCGTAAACAACCACAAGACAAGCGATTACACGCCCCTAAGAGTTTTTTTTTTCAGTGTTCTCTATTTTTCATTATTATCATTTTTATATACAACAGTTACCTATCATCTGAGTAAGTTAAAATTGTACAACAGCGCATTTTTATACTCTTTTGTCATTGTTTTCATAAGCTAAGACTGACTGGTTTGTAAAAGCTTCTCAGTCTATGAAAAATTATCTATAAAAATAATTAAAAGAATTTTAATAGTAATTCTTATTATACTAACTGCAAAAAAACATACAGTAGAATAAGCTTCTACAAATCATAATAAAAATAATAAAAAATAATAAAAATAAAAGAATTTTAGTGGTAATTAATTCTTATTATACAGACTGCAAAAACACATACAGCAGAATAAGATTCTACAAACGTTTGAACGTATAAACCCCCCTTTAAGGGGGGTTTACACGGTCAAACGGTTTGTCGAACGCGGTTCGACAGACAAGTGTTTGAAGTGATGTTCGAACGTGTGAACGGGGTATTTGGTTGTCGAACACGTTTGTTGAACGTGTTCGAAAACCAAATACCCCGTTCACACGTTCAAACATCACTTCAAACACTTGTCTGTCGAACCGCGTTCGACGAACCGTTTGACCGTGCAAACCCCCTTAATAGGTGAACGTAAACAGTCTTGTTAAAAGTGTAGGCTGAAAATCTGGTCATATGTACTTATATGTTTCATACTTATGCCTGTCTATTTCATATTTACACATATGTTATGTTAATCTGACTTTCGATAGAGCCTCTTGCAAAAAAACAGGTCACGACTGATGCTGTCTTGGTGAACTTAATAACAATGTTGTGAACAAACATTCAATAAAACAGGATCTATGAACGCTTTTAGTGTCCACGAGTTGGATTAAACATCTTGGGGCATAGGAACAATGCCTGTGCCCAACAGCATATTTTCTGTACAATCTGATGCCCATAAAATGGTTCCATGCCCTAGCGTGAAGACTCTTTTTGAATCTTGGTGTCTATAAGTGCCGACAAGTAATCGTGAAGGCACGTGGTTACATGTCCCTAGCAAGATTTGTTTACATGGTAATGTCCATAAGACATGGAAAATAAGCGTAAGTGATTGCACATACTCTACGTTTTAATATAACAGGGCGGAAAAACACGATTTGTTTTTCCTAAAGATTCGACAAGCAAAAAAAGCATTCACACAAGCTAAAGAAATGGGAATTCGCTAAGCGAGGAAACTGTCAATGCTAACTGGACTCATAGCTGTAAAGAAAAAATTTATAAAAATGTCGGTGAATATACAAGTGCTTAAAAATACATAAATCAAAGTGCGTAATCCCTGTATCTTCTGCCGATCTTTAAGAAAAAAATAATAATATTAAAATAAGGAAATTACATCTTTATTTTGACAAAATTTCCGAGAAAACTAAAAGCCCCCATCTTCACGCTCATTAACACAAAGTGTCAGTAACTGTGTGTGTGTGTGTGTGTGTGTGTGGTGTGTGTGTGTGTGTGTGTGTGTGTGTGTGTGTGTGTGTGTGTGTGTGTGTGTGTGTGTGTGTGTGTGTGTGTGTGTGTGTGTGTGTGAGCGCGCGCGCGCACATGCGTATGGACAGCTGGGTGGAAGAGAGTTTGTGTATTTAGCTAATTGTATTTACCTATTTAGTGCTCACAGGAAAAAGCCTTAATGCTTCTAACTTGCCGTTTCCTGGTGAGCTTCATTTCTTACTAACACTTAACATCTCTCTCCTTAAAACTATGAATGCATTTAGCATTTACAGTTTCCTCACTTAACGGATTCCAAATATCAACTATTCTTACATGCTGCAAGGACGTGTGTGTGTGTAGGTGTGTGTGAAAGAGAGAGAGAGAGAGAGAGAGAGAGAGAGAGAGAGAGAGAGAGAGAGAGAGAGAGAGAGAGAGAGAGAGAGAGAGAGAGAGAGAGAGAGAGAGAGAGAAGAAATGAAGGGAAAAGGGTTACTCAAGATATTTAAAGAGAGAGAGAGAGAGAGAGAGAGAGAGAGAGAGAGAGAGAGAGAAGAGAGAGAGAGAGAAGGAATGAAGGGAAAAGGGTTACTCAAGATATTTAGAGAGAGAGAGAGAGAGAGAGAGAGAGAGAGAGAGAGAGAGAGAGAGAGAGAGAGAGAGAGAGAGAGAGAGAGAGAGAGAGAAGGAATGAAGGGAAAAGGGTTACTCAAGATATTGAGAGAGAGAGAGAGAGAGAGAGAGAGAGAGAGAGAGAGAGAGAGAGAGAGAGAGAGAGAGAGAGAGAGAGAGAGAGAGAGAAGGAATGAAGGGAAAAAGGGTTACTCAAGATATTTAGAGAGAGAGAGAGAGAGAGGGAGAGAGAGAGGGAGAGAGAGAGAGAGAGAGAGAGAGAGAGAGGAGAGAGAGAGAGAGAGAGAGAGAGAGAGAGAGAGAGAGAGAGGAGAGAGAGAGAGAGAGAGAGAGAGAGAATGAAGGGAAAAGGGTTACTCAAGATATTTAGAGTAAATACTTTAAACCAAAAACGGCGAAGCCATTTTGATCTAGGGAATACCCTTGACGTCATGCTATAAAACTAAGATATCTTACGACGCACAAACTTTAACAATAGAGAGAGGGTTTTCTTGCTATACAAATAAATTTATTATTATTATTATTATTATTATTATTATTTCAAGTGGGTGCAAGTCCAAGCCGGGATCAACGGAGACAGCTGGTAGTATGGACGGGTATCCGTAAATAGTACCAACTATGGGGTTGCGTCCAAACAGCGACCCCATATGAGCTTAGGAAAATTTGCGGAAAAAATATTGTTGCTATGATGATGATGATGATGATTATTATTATTATTATTATCAATCCAGATACTTGGGTAGCAATTCAGTTCAAGTTTATAGCAGATCTCAGTCTGGGCTCTAGAGAGAATGAATTCAAGATAACATTCATTAAACATTGAACGAAACTGGAATATCATTCCTTACAGAATGATATCCTCGGACATCATTCTCTGGAGAATGTAAGAAACTTAATATATTCACTACTGAATGAAACTATTCCCATTCACTATTAAATAAAAACTAGGACAGCATTAGCATTATCTATACTAGGTTACTATTCACTAGTGAATAAAATTAGGACATTATTCATTATAGAGATTATATTTAGGACACCATCCACTACTACAGAGTGAATGGTTCCAGGATATCGCTCTAAATGAATATAATTAAGACACTATTAACAAATAAATATAAAACTAAGACACTTTTCATAAATGAGAGATGTCATCTAGGTTCATTACTACAAAAGGAATGATATTATTATTCACTAATAAATAACATTAGGACATCATACACGAAAGTGATTGAGAATATACCATCATTTCATATACAATGACTAAAGTGAACATTATCTACTTTAAAGAATAAGTGAACTCGAGATGACTGGCTCAGGTAAAGATTAGCAACCCCCAAAACATCAAATGACCTTGTTAGTCATGAGGTTAAGTTAGGTTAGGTTGGCATTAACCTAAGCTAACCTAACTTTATCTACCAACTTACGGGTATTTAATGTTCATGGGGTAAATAATCTTTACCTGATCCAGATGACTATAAAAATCTACAGAATGAATGAATCTAGAAAGACTCTCACTGCTAAACAAACGAGTCTAGAATGAATCTACGAAAACATTCACTTAAGAATGAATGAATTTAAAAAGCCATTCATAATAAATTGAATGAGGCAAGGCAATATTTCATTATAAATTGAATGAGCCTACGAAACATTCACCACAGAATGAATGGATCTAGGAAAATATTCACAACAGAATGAATGAGAGGGTGCATTATTATTATGGTTTTAAAGTCATCCCAACATTCTAAGGGAAAAAAGGGGGGGTTGAGTTCAATCAGGGGCTTTTAGGGAAAAGCCCCTCTACTACTGCTGCTGCTGCTGACCAAAAGGGGAAATACTTTCTGACCTACCCCTGGCAAACATAGTATACCCCAGCAGGAGCATAGTTATATACTCAACAATCAATACACTGCTGCTATCCCCTAGAGGTCTTCCCCTTCTTTCCCTTTCGCCTTCCCCTTGCCCAGCATCCCTTTCCCCCCTTCCCAGATATGGCCTGAAGAGGAAGGAGGTCTACTGGATGTGGAACAAACCGTTTTTGGAGGTTCCATTTTATTTTTTCCTTCCATGGATACGGCAGTTGGCCTTCGCTTCGCCTCAAATATAGCAAAGGGAGCGCTATATGTGTGCGGCATTATCTCCCATCTATTTATTCTATAACTTTAATTGCTATATTTTTTACTATTATTCTTGCATGTTGCAAGTGCATTTTTGGTATTATCGAGGGCAGAACTCATGAATACGGCTAAACTGTTCCACCACTGAATCCACATTTCTAATGGTGTCTTCACGAAGCCCGTCGACTTTCTCCTGAAAAAAAAACACACACAAACTTTCTCTATCTGCATTTTTTCTCATACTTATACAGAGTCGCTGTTTCTACCCAACCCCAAATGACTCATGCGGAGTGTACCTATATAAACCTCCTTGGATAGCAGATATCGGAACCTCCTGAATGGAAGCTACACAATACAGCATATCTACCGAACTACCCCAATGTAATCAGGATGAGAGGGTTAGCTGACGTTGACTTTAGTTTGATTTGTTTGCGATCTGCAGCAAGAATGTCCTTTTATTCATATTAATTCCTTATCTCGGGCACTGGTTACGGTATTGACTCTATTAAATTTACCAGGGAGCACAAAAGTTGGTTCCTTTCTTCGTGTTCTAATGCAGTGTATTATAATAGGTAGTTTTACGTCACGGCCTATCTTTTTTACTAAGGGCTAGGACGGTTGCCTTCTTGGGAAGGACTTGTTTTGGTAGATGTAATCGTTACCCTGAGTGCATGCCCTTGCTAACCTCAGACCGTGGCGGGGCGCGAACCCTCGACCTGCCGCCTCAGAGTCGCGGACGCTACCACCTGAGCCACGGTGACTACAAGTGTATTATAATACGTAAAAAGCAATTATAACAACAATCAAAACACAAATTTAGCCACTAGGGGGAGCAAACCAGCACAACTCGGTGCAGCAATTTCTGATCAATGGAGAAAGTTGGTGTCAGGAAGGCAGCCGGTCATAAAAACTTGAGCCAAGGCAATTCATTAGTCTCCAAGAGGCTAGTGAAAGAGAGCGATCTCATATGAACATTTGAAAAGACGAAGAAGTTGAAAGATTGGGTTAGGTAAGCAGAGTGCTTTTGGTATCTCACTGGATGTTAAGAGCATAAAAATTGATCATTATATTTCTATTAGAGTCTATATCTAATACGAGACAAGCGCGATAATATTATGAAGTAAGTTTATATTTATCTATCTCTTCATTATATTTATTTTCTTCTTTGTGGCTATTCTATTTGTTACTGTTGTTATTCCTCTTATATTAATATATTTGTTATTCAAGTTTATATAGACTTCTTTGTATAAAAAAAAAAAAAAAAAACTTTATTTCCATTTCATTATACAATGGGTATTCGTCAGCCGGGGCAAGCCCCAACCCCCCACTGTGGTGTCCAACCACAGCAGTTCCTGCCAGTAAACAGCTTAAACTCTCGGTCTTGGACGGGAACCGATCTTTCGTCCTCGTGAATGCGAGGCCAGCGCGTTACCACTGTACTAGCACATAAGTATTAAGGGTCCTACATACACACCCAATTAAATATCTAACCTATGGATTAACATATTCCAATATTGATCAAAAGTTATAAGTTAATCTTTTAATAAGGATTTTATTTTTAGTTCAATAAGGATTTAAACTGTTTAACTAGAATTCACTTACAAAAATCCCTGGCATCCTATTGTCTTTGTTTCATTATGTACTCACTTGACCTTGAGAAGAAGTCCAATCAGGACCCGAAATATAGCGATATATTAAATTTGTTTCACTAATGTAAAACAATACATAAAAAAATTTAATTGCCTGGTTATAAAAAAAATAAAACTATAACACACTGGCAAGTGTTATTCTCAGCCTCCCCCCCCCCCTCGAGATACTTGTTTTTTTAACCCTTTACCTAAAAATGTCCCAACCCCAGTAATCACCCATAACATCCACTGTTTACTATAACACCCACTGTTTACTTAGAGGAGGAATGGAAAATTATTATAATCATTATTAGAATTATTATTATTTTTGTTAATATTATGAATCCAAAACATCGACTGCTTACATTGAAGTAGAAAGGAAATTAATTATTATTATTACTACTATTATCATTCTTATTATTATTATTATTACTATTATTATTATTATTATTATTATTATATCATTAATATTTTTTATTATTATCATTATTATTATTTTTATTATCAATATTATTATTTTTATTATCATTATTATTATTACTATTATCTTTATTATTATTATTATTATCATCATCATCATTGTTATTGTTATTATTATTATTTTTATTATCATCATCATTATTATAATTGGTATTATTATCATTATTATTATCATCATCATCATAATTATTATTATTATTATTATTTCCGACCAACATCCCTCACCCACTTGAAGTCAACAAATCCCCCCTCCGGCATATGCACACAAAACAATCCCACCCTCTTCCCGACCTTCCCTGTGCGGCTGTTGTTATGGCAAGAAGAACATTTGTCTCCACCAATGTGTCGTTTTCGACCACGGAAAGTTGGATGTGATGTCTTCCCCCCACCTCAATCCAATAACCCCCATCCATTCCCAACACCAGCCCACCATAAATCATGTTAAGTATGGCCTCGTAATACATGGCGTGAATCCCAAATGAAAAAACACTTGACTGACACAAAATACACATACACACACATAGAAAACACTATCGTTATAATTACTAAACAAAACAAACAAAACAAAAACATTTATTTCCATTTTGTACAATGGTTATTCAACATTAATAGTAACTTATAAGTAGACATGTAATTAAACTAATAAATAAGAGGGTTAGACATATAGTTAAATTAAATGTAGCTTTCATAGAAAATAATAATGCTGTAATAAAAATGTTAACAATAATGTTAATAATAAAGTAGTAAGTATGCCACTAGATACAGGATCGTTATTATTTGTTTCCATATTTGTTTCCTTACAATGAGAATAATTAGTTCTTAATGAGCAGCAACTATTTGTCCAAAAGAAAACTATATAGTTTGCCTTTGAAAGCTGTGAAGGAGGATGCATTTTTAAGATGCTCTGGAATATTATTCCAGAGTGTTGGCCCTTTGATAGTGATCATCTTTGAACCTGCTTCTGTGTTTGTTCTGTGAATAAAGAGCTCACTGCTCTGTCTTGTGTTGGTTCCCCTTATATCCCTGACTGTTTTTAAATCAAATAGCCAGCTAGGATAATGATGGTCCAAAATTTTGAATACAAAAACATAAATAGCATAAGCGACCTTATTTTCTGCCCGCAGCCACCCAAGTTTATTGAGAGCTGGTGTGATGTGGTCATATTTTCTTATTCCTCCCAGGGCAACTCGAGCTGCAAAATTAATAAGCTTCTGTATTCTGTTTATCTGAGTCTTAGTGGTAGCTCCCCAAACAGTTGTGCAGTAATTAATGTGACTTAGGGCTAGAGATTCAACAACAGTTATTCGAGTGGTAGTCTCAAAATTGTTTTTTTATACGTGATAAGTACATTAATGTTCCTGTAACCTTTTTGCATACGTTATCTATGTGGGAATCAAAAAAATCAAAGTGAATTCCTAGGTTTTTGACTGTTTTTCTAGGTGTGATAATATTGTCGCAAAAATTAATTGTTGTGTTTTCTGGAATTTGTGCTATGTGGAACCTTGAACCAATAAATATGCACTGTGTTTTACTTTCGTTAATTAACAGCCCAATTTCTTGGAAATAGGTTTTAATTTTTGACAGAGTGTTTTCTCCTCTTAAAGTTAGCTCTGAGAGATTATTAATATCACCACTAAGGAGTAGTTGAGTGTCATCTGCATATTGTACGACTAGACAGTCAGAAATGAAAGAAGATAGATCATTTACGTAAATGGAGAAGAGGATAGGACCAAGTACTGATCCCTGTGGAACACCAAATGATACATTTTTTGGCACAGAGATAATGTTGTTAAGACGTATGGACTGTTTACGATTACATAGATACTCGCTAAACCAGCTTGGATCAATATTTAAGTTAATACATTTACTTAAAAGAATTTCATGGTTTACACTGTCGAAGGCTTTTGATAAGTCTAATAATACAAGAAGAGATATTGTTTTCATATCTATATTATTATATACACTATTCGTAACTTTAAGCAGTGCAGTTTCCGTCGAAAGTTTCGGTCTGAAACCATGTTGGTTAATACTTATTATTCTATTTGATTCTAAATATGACATAAGTTGGCATGCAACAATTTTTTCTAATATTTTCTAATATTTATTATTATTATTATTATTATTATTATTATTATTATTATTGTTATTATTATTATTATTAGTAGAGTAGTAGTAGTAGTAGCATCATTATTATTATTGGCAGAAGAGAAAACCAATTTGAACATTGCTGTTTTCATTTACTGTAAACACACCCCTAGAGGATGCGCTTAGTCAAGTGCGAAAGTCATGAACTATTGTATTATAAAATAAGTAACTGCACTGCAACACTGTCTTTTGTTCTTTGCCAACAGTTTTATTCGACAGTGGATTTTGTATTTAATTTTTACTGATAATGCTATCATTTCCTAGTCGTGATGGGGGAGGGGAAATTCTATCATATTAACTTCCAATTGAAGTGACGACTAAAAAAACTTATCCCTCGTGGTAGTGATGTAGGGGGAAGTATTATTCCTCCCTTGTACTCCCTGTCTGTCGTAGAAGACGACCAAGAAGTATAAGATACGATGAGCCCTCTCTCTCTCTCTCTCTCTCTCTCTCTCTCTCTCTCTCTCTCTCTATATATATATATATATATATATATATATATATATATATATATATATATATATATTTCTCTATATATATATATATGTGTGTGTGTGTGTGTAACTATCTATCTATCTATCTATCTCTTTCCTGCATTTCTTTTATTGGAACGAAACGGCTAGTGGCAAAGTCGAGGAGGTAAGGAGGAGGTGATAGGAGCTCAGGTAACTCGCTACTTTTGTTACAATTGTAGCCAACCTCCTAGCTTGGATAGGGAGGTAAGACATCATATTTTGGAAGTCAATATTAGGAAGTAAAAATTTTACTAGCTAATCTAAGATATCTTTGTAAATACAGAAAAAGTATTAAATTGAAAAAATGTAGGATATTAAGTATAGATGGCTAGCAGATGGGAAAAACCAAATCTGTAATGTTATTAACAGTTTTCTCTCTCTAAAACAAAACAAAAAATACACACACACACCATATAGTCAAGAGATGCCATAATAATCATAAAGATTATATAAGTTCGATACCCCTTGAATCTGACCGGTACAGAATTAGTTACTTAGAACATTGTTTTGGAATTCCTAGGTTGTGAATGGATTTCAGAATCGCCCAAAAGAGTAGAGAACCTTCAACAAATATTCAATAAATATTAAGTTTCTCTCTCTCTCTCTCTCTCTCTCTCTCTCTCTCTCTCTCTCATACACGTGGCACACAAACTCTTCAGCAAAGTTGCTAAAACAAACTTGCCTGACAACTGGGATGCCACTATGCCAAGACAAGAAGATTGAAGAGGGAGAGATTCTGGCAGAAGAAGAAAATGAAGAAAGAAGAGGGTAAGAGAAGACAACGAAGAGGCAGACAGAGACTGAAATCTGGAACAGAGGGAAGAAATGAAAGGAAAATACAAGAAGATATAAAAAGAAAAAGATTGATACAAATACTGAAGATATATATATATATATATATATATATATATATATATATATATATATATATATATATATATATATATATATATATATATATATATATATATGTGTGTGTGTGTGTGTGTGTGTGTGTGTGTGTGTGTGTGTGCTTACCTAATTGTGTTTACGGGAAAGAGCCCAAAGCTCGTATCTTCCCGTCTCCTCATCGGTTCCATTTTATACTTAGTCATACTTATCATACCTGTCCTTAAAACTATGGATTGAGATAGCATTAACTATCTCCTCGCTTGGCCAATTCCAATTATCAACTACTCTTACACTGAAAAAGTATTTCCTTACATCCTGCAAAGAAGTTTTCTTACGAAGCTTCAAACTATGACCTCTAGTTCTAGAGCCAGCCATATCAAAATATCGATTCCTATCCACTCTATCATAACCATGAAGGAATTTAAAGACTGTCACCATATCCCCCCTCACTCTTCTAGCTTCGAGTGATGGTAAGTCTAATTCCCTCAGCCTCTCATCATAACTGAGATTGCGTATTTCTGGCACCAGTTTCGTGGCATGTCTTTGAACTTTTTCAAGCTTAGCTATGTGCTTTTTCAAGTGCGGATTCCAAAAGGGGGCTGCATATTCGAGTTTTGGCCTCACATAGGTTACATAAATATTTCTGAACATTTCCTTGTCTATGTGCCTGAAGGCTACCCTTACATTTGATAAGAATGCATATGCTGCCCTTACTATGCCATTTATATGTATTTCTGGAGACAAATCTGCCAGTATGTTTACTCCTAGATATCTCTCATTTTCTGTCTCTTGAAGTTGTACTCCAGCATGCGTGCGTGTGTGTGCGCGCGCGCGTGCGTGTGTGTGTACGATGCAATCATCAATATAAAAAAGAGGATTATAAAAGATTATTCTTATTTTACAACGAAAGATGTGAAAAAATGTTTTATACCACTGTAGATTGATATGTTACATGTGCAGAGCTTCAGAACTATTATATGGATTTGGAAAAGACAGAAGCTATTACTTGCTATTATATCCTTAATAAGCATATTTAGACCGCTTTGTGTCACAAGTAATTTCCCATTCGAATGGGGGTGGACACAGACATTTTGGAGCTAGGGGAATAAGAATGGATGCCCTTCTTCACACCCCGCGGTAGGGACCGAAACCACAGAGGTCGCTTTCCAACTCGCGCGCTCTATCCTCGATATGCCAGAGTGATATTTACATCATTCGCCACAGATCGAGGCGGGCCTGAGCTTGTTTCCTTTGGAATGGCAAACATCGTAACATGTCTCCCCAGACAACTAGCACTCATAAAACCTTATAGATTCTATACATTTTGGTAGTTTTTATATATGAAAGGGAAAAAAAATCTTAACATTTTTGGAACTTTTTATATATGAAAAAAAAAATCTTACTGACATCTGAGACAGATTGATAATGGAATATATAATATATATATATATATATATATATATATATATATATATATATATATATATATATATATATATATGTATGTATGTATGTATGTATTTTCTTTTTTGCTATATACAGCATGAGATTCATTAGTCCTTTTTTTTATCATAGGCATATGTGACAGAAGTATAAAAAAAGTTTCCTTCTAAAAACCAGTTCCATACTGGTATGATTTGACCTCGTTCCCAATTCTACCCAGTACTGCGGCACTTACTAGTGATACACACAAATATATGTAAATACATATGGCTATACATACATTGCACACAGACATACATACATGTATTGGAATATCTGCATACGTTCCTCTGTGGTGTCACTACTGCTGATTAAACCCATTATGATCTTGAATCTAAAACAGTTATATAACAATGGAGTACAAAGAGGTGCTATAGGTCTGTATGAGATTGTGTATGTATATGAGTATGTATGCAATGTATTGTATTATATCCAATCAAACTTACCAAAGCACCTCCTTAAATGAATTAGTAAATGCATTTATGTGTGCATATATTAACATGGCCAATTGTATCCCATTCAGTGGAATTCATTAAGACTTCATGTAATATGAATTATTAAACGTGCGCAAATATGTATGTATGTATGTATGTATATATGTACGTATGTATGTATGTATGCATGCATAAATATATGTATGTATGTACGTACGTATGTATGTACGTACGTACATACGTACGTGCGTACTTACGTACGTACATATGTATGTACGAATGCATGCATGTATGAATGTATGCATGTATGTATGTATGAGTGAACCTGACATGTCACCTATCAAATCCTATTAGATGAACTCACCCTTATTAATCGAATTACCATGTATAAACACATCTCCTACACGAATCTCCCATTACGAGACATAAGCTTAGCAGCTGGAGATACGAAAGGATACGGGTGTAACAATACCTACGCTCGGAAAAATATACGCCATAAATCAGTACTAAGAACCCTGTAGCCTTTCTTTTTTTTTTTGGGGGGGGGGGAGAGGGCAAACGATTACTGAAAAAATTCACATCCAACCCATAGAACATACACACCATTCTATAATGGACTTCAATAGCTTTTAAATGTGTGGAAATTTGGCGGCTGAGAACCGTAGTGGAAATATTTTCAGGGAGCTTTGAAACTAACCAGGATTAGATTTGGGTTTAAATACTTTAACACTATGGGTGCGTGTATATGTGTGTGTGTGTGTATGTATATATATATATATATATATATATATATATATATATATATATATATATATATATAGAGAGAGAGAGAGAGAGAGAGAGAGAGAGAGAGAGAGAGAGAGAGAGAGAGAGAGAGAGAGAGAGAGAGAGAGAGAGAGAGAGAGAGAGAGAGAGAGAGAGAGAGAGAGAGAGAGATATATATATATATATATATATATATATATATATATATATATATATATATATATATATATATATATATATATATATATATATATATATATATTATATATATATATATATATATATATATATATATATATATATATATATATATATATATATATATATATATATATATATATATATATATATATATATATATATATATATATATATATATATATATATATATATATATATAATTTACGATTATCTCTCCAATTACAAGTCTACTTATAAGTTACTTCTACTTTTAGAAGAATAACCATTGTAAAAAAATGGAAATAAATGTTTGTTTGTTTGTCATACAGCTCTTAAAATAGAAGCCACTCGAGTTATTGGCCAATGCACTTAATCTCACACCAAATAGGCAGCACGTCCGATATATGGGAAGGGGCTTACTTGCAACAAGGATATGAAGACAGGGTTAATTTTCACAATACAATATGATGGCATACTTAAACTAATGTCAGCAGAAGTACGTACATGTGTGCGCGCGCGCACTGTGTGTATGCATGTGTAAAAAAAGCTAAAAATAGGCCGAAAAAGAACAATTTGTGTTCCAGCATTTCTTCACTAAAAAGGTTTTCTTACTATTAAATACTGCATATAAAATGAAAAGGGTTTATATTTATACTTACAAAATATTAACAACTACACCTACTTCCAAAAATAATGATTTTGAAAGAATTCACTTTTATAGATCTACGAATATTATACTTGGAAGACTGATTTGTATAGCAATATTAACGTCAATATTAACGACATCCAACACAAACAAGTGTATATATATATATATATATATATATATATATATATATATATATATATATATATATATATATATATATATATATATATATATATATATATATATATATATATATATATATATATATATATATATATATATATATATATATATATATATATATATATATATATATATATATATATATATATATATATATATATATATATATATATATATATATATATATATAATATATATATATATATATATATATATATATATATATATATATATATATATATATATATATATATATATATATATATATATATATATATATATATATATATATATATATATATATATATATATATATATATATATATATATATATATATATATATATATATATATATATATATATATATATATATATATAATATATATATATATATATATATATATATATATATATATATATATATATATATATATATATATAATATATATATATATATATATATATATATATATATATATATATATATATATATATATATATATATATATATAATATATATATATATATATATATATATATATATATATATATATATATATATATATATATATATATATATATATATATATATATATATATCAGTTCACTTCTAAAATTCATCGACTTCTGGCCACTTATCGTTCATCGAAACTTATCTCAGTCGTGAGTCGAGGATTACTTGAATTAGTTCTTCAAATACTCACCTACTTGCGCTGTTGTATAATAGGTGTCGCAGTCTACTAAGAACATGCCGCTCTGTACAGCATTCAAGTGCATGATCCTCTTGTACAGTTTTTCAGCCTCTAAGGAGCCGGACCGGAATGAGTCCGGGAAAATCTGTAAACTGAAATATAAGGCAAATTGTAAGGTAAAACAACAATAATAATTAAAATAACAATAACAACAACAACAATAATAATAATAATAATGAAAATAATAATATTAATAATAATAATAATAATAATATTAAAATAATAATAATATTAATAATAATAATAATTATATATATATATAATATATGTATATATATATATATATATATATATATATATATATATATATATATATATATATATATATATATATATATATATATATATATATATATATATATATATATATATATATGTACACACATACACACAGAATATCCAAAATGCCCTAAATACATATATTTTCTTCGGCAATACCAGGGTCTTGGTGACGTGGAGGTTATAGCTATTCCACCGTAAGCCACCACTGACGTGGAGGTTTTGGACCTCCACTTGAACTCACACTTTGTAAGATGACTGGGCTACCTCACCGCTTGTCACCACTGACGTAGTGCTTTTATTATTATCTCACCGAGCGTCACACCTGACATATTGGTTTTGTTTATCCCATCTAATGACACCACTGACGTAGGGCTTTTCCTCCTACGTATATTTACTTTATAATTACGGTAGCGTGGTTTATAAATATTAGTACCTGATGGGTACAAGGTAAGAATGGACAAGCAGTAGTTCCTTTACTTATATTTATTCTAGAGTACAACACATCCGACGCCTCAATGCCTCAATGCCCCCACCCTATGACTATCACAATCTATGATCTATTCGTGCCCCTGGCAAGCTTCTAACTAACTGTCTCTGCCCTGGGTGGCTCTTTAAATACCCCCAGGGCAGGGCGTGGCTTAACATCCAATTCTCCAATGAAATCAGTCAGATCTAGTCCTAGCTAATCAGCGCCAGGTTCAAAGTGGAATCCCTCCTACTTCCGGGGAGGAGTTATTGGGCATCTCTGCAGGGTATGTACCTGCGTACGAAACACTTGCTTATGATTTCTTGTGGTTTAGGAAATGGCTAACTTCCTGGCCTTTCTTGCCCTTCTCGATGCCAGGTCCTAAGTCTCACGGTTCCGGTCATATATTTCCTTGGCACTTTCTACAAACATTGTAATAAAATATCCGTGCCCTCGACCAACCGTTTCCGCTCAAGATCTGTTACAAGTTTCAGATTCTGGCTTCAGCATGGCGGAAGTCATACGACATCCCTCCCAACCAAAACTGAAATATCTCTTATTTCAGTCGAAGCATGGGCTAATTTTCCGGGAGCTCTTGGACATATCCTAGCTGACATTAGTTTACAATAGAAATGGGGCCGAATTATTTAAGCTATTTTCTAAGAATTCCTATGCAAATTACACAAACATAACATATAGAGAGTACCTTTACAGACAACTAGAGCATGCAGGGTCTATTTCATTGTTGGAAATCTGAAATACAAACATATTCTTATATTTAAACAACATAATTCCAGTGTGAAACTAATATTAAACATTAATTAAGATCAAAAGGTCAGTTTAAATCAAAACATTAATTCATCTACTTCTCTCGTTTCTTTAAAAGACAAAATTGAGTTAATTACAGTAGGATTATGACTCATTTAGAACATTAGCAAACAATTAAGTAGAGTATTAGCATGTATAAACATGTAAAATGCAATAGACTATAACATCAACAGTAATTTCTATAAGAGACCCTACCTTCATAAAGTCTATTCCTGTCATTATTAGGGGCATTGATTTGTCTTAAAATTAAGCCTTAAAAACTACTCCTGAAACAAAACATGTTTTACTTTCATATTATATTACTATTCAGAGACCAATGGATAGGACGACTTTTACTTTCTCTGTCTAGGACGACTTTTACTTTCTCTGTCTAGGACGACTTTTACTTTCCTCTGTCTAGGACGACTTTTACTTTCCTCTGTCTAGGACGACTTTTACTTTCTCTGTCTAGGACGACTTTCGTTCTCTCTGTCTAGGACGACTTTTACTTTCCTCTGTCTAGGACGACTTTTACTTTCTCTGTCTAGGACGACTTTTTTCTCTGTCTAGGCGACTTTTTTTCTCTGTCCCTTGCTCATGAATTCTTGCTAGGTGCGATTCCCCGGTTTCCCTCGGGGATTCTTTCGCTTTCACATCCCCCGCCGTCCTTGCTGCAGGCCCAGGTTTGTTGCCATATCTCCGTTACTCGGTTAGGCAGAGCAAAAAGGACAAGGACTGGGCCCCATCCCGCGAATCCTTCCAGCCCGGCTTTCTCGTCCTGCCCTCGGCCGATCTTGACTAAGACCCCCACGCAGGAGACCTGCAACGTCACAGCGTTTCTCTTCCTTTACGGCCCTCGCACGTACCTTCGAAGTAGATCTCGGGATGAAAGTTTGAACCTATATCACTACTACAGTTGTAAGAAAGGTTCCCTATGACTTCAGGGTACCAACAATGGCCATACATTGGTAATCGAGGCTATACTTTGCCTCCCCTGCAACTGCAAGTGATTGCAATCTCTATTCAATGGGCATTAGGGACTTGTCTGACGGACAAAATCTAAAGACTTTTAGAACTTGCAGGTCGGGGCTGCCTAGGAATAGGGTGGTAATGGAAGGTATGTGTCTACACAACTAGATTATTATTCCAAGATACTTAGGACTTAGCAACTGCTACATAGCATTACTCTACTATAAATGTCAAAAAGAACAATCATTAAATGCTGAGAAAAGCCACTAAAGAAACATTCTTATTAGCGGTGGCTACAGTAACATCAAGTATGAATTCAGATAAAAGATACAAATCATCAAGTTACTGCTGATTTCATTTCAAAAATAATACTTAGCAACAGGCCATTGAGAGATAGCAACAATATCAGTCAACATAATAACATTACTAATAATCATGGTTAAAAAATAAGAATAATAAACAATAAAAATAAATATACTAAATCAAAAATATCAATATATATACAATGGAGACTGATATTCAGAAGTAAGAACAGAGTTCTATACTTATATTTCATAGTGATGCTTATTCTAACACAGTCTCCTTTAATATTCAAATTCCTGCTGTCGTAATCAATGTATATATATATAGCATAAGTGGCAACTTGCTGGCTCCACAATTTGTCAATGGGAGTTCTATCTATTCTCTAAACAGTTGCGACATGTGGCAAAAATATTTTAGGCAAATGGCGGTACTACCGATATCTTATCAGTATTTATGCAATAACAGCATGCAACAATCTATCAACTGAAATAAAATGTAGGCACAATTATCGCCTAGCTTCGCTGGAATAAAAACAAAAAGAAAAAATCAAAGACGGCAACGCTCTGTTAGCAGCAGGAGAGGCCTCTGTCAGTTTCAGCGTCGCGTGAAAGGTAGGAGAGAGAGAGAGAGAGAGAGAGAGAGGTAGAGTGACCGTGGAATACGTTGCGGTTTTCACTCACAAGTCAGCTGAGCTGGGCCTCTGTCCTTTTAACTTGTACTGAAAATAAAAAAGTGTCGCAGAGTATCTCTAATAATAAAATAAATAAACAAATGAACGTGAACAAACGTTAGCAATGACTATCGATAGAGTCTTACGTTTATTGTCAGAGGGCTATTCTTATTTCCTCATTAACAAAACAAAAGCAAAAGAACTTAGTGTACAACTGCAGAACTGTCGAAGCATAAATCCATTCCTCTCTGTTTAATCTTGATAAGGACATTACTGTAACAGCATACACATCCTTGTCTATAATGACAATCTCTCTCTTTTCATGCTATAAATCACTGATGAAATTAAAACAAAAAAAACTAAAATCATATGTGACAGTATCCCTACTATTATCAACAAAAGTACAAATATCCTTCTCTTAACAACTTCTTAAAAAGGACTTAAGTGTCATTAATTTTAACTTTAAAACTCAGCAAATAATCTCTAATAATCTCAATTATCTTTAATTAGCCCGATTGTAATCTAAAATTCATGAAAATGCTAGGGATTAACCATGGTTATCTCTGGATAATCTTTTCAGAATCCTTTAAGTAAGATTTTAAAGATTTCTTCAATACAAAAAGAACTATAACAAAAACGGGTATCTAAGAATATAAAAAGTCTATCTCTGTGTATGCAATAATAAAAACAAAAAGTATATCTCATTATCAACAGTAAGGAATACATTTTGCTTAAACTTCCAAATCTCGCACGGAGTTGTACATAAACATTTCAAACATAAAATATATATTTTCTTTTACTATCTCGAATTTGACTTATATCTGCTCTCTCAAATACGGGATACAGCTGTGTAACATTCTTGTTGTCATTTCGTGTCAGCTCTCACTCTATGACCAAGCCGAAATAATTTTGATAAAACATTATCATGGCTAAAACTCGCAAAGTTTTACTTTATCAATCTAACATATCTCTTCAGACAAATAATGTATATACTGCAGCTAGCAAAGAAAATAAAGAATCATTCATAGATTCACGTCCTTTATCACGTAACATCTATCTTGGAATCTCTCGGAAATCGAATAATAATATCAATGGCGGAGTAGGGGACAACACAAAAATAAAACAAACTCGGCATTTCAACCATATCTGGGCAGGTGGAGAATTACCTTCTCATCCATATCCCTCACTAGATATTGCAACAGCGCATCACCTCCCATAAATACACTCTGATATGGCATGCAGAAGGACCTGGCGGAGCAGGGGAACGATCCTCGCAGACTCCCCAATCATGCTTCCTAACGGTGCTTTCCGCGATTTCACCCCCTAGAGCAACCCCCCCATTATACCCCCAGTCATTCATACTCATTCTCTGCCTCACTCGCTGCATCACTTACAAAACAATCGTCCCCTTTCTGTAAAATTCCCTTTTATTTACAACGTTGGTTTTCCTTTCCCGGTCTCTCTGAAGAAGAGTAAAGGTGAAATCTCGGCTGAGCCGTGCGGTCACAGACTTCCTCACCAGTCCTAGGTCCCATTCTAACGAACAAACAAACATTCTACTCCCTTGAAGCTACGTTTGGGTGACACTGAAAAACCTTCCCTATTCTAGGACAGCACAAACTACTCTAATTTACTCTTACTTTCACCTGCATAGCGTGAAATTAAAAAAAACTCATCTCTAACTAATATCACGCAATTTCTTATTCTTCAAAAAAAACATGCCACACACGTATCGTAAGATTAATTCCTTCATCCTAACACAAAAAGAACGATCTGTCGTTTATATCTTTCTCTCGCTAAAACATTACTCCCGCGGATAAAAACAAACAAAAAAAGAAAAAAAAACTTAAAAACAGGCGCAATCGTAACACTCGATTTCTTACGCTTTAAGAAATTAATATAACAATGATTTTACACGTACTTTAAAATATCAAGGATCAGTACAATTACTACAGATTTATAATAACGAGGTTGGGAGATCGAATGGTCACTTCCGCATTCCTTTCTCGAAAACCACACGTGGTCTATGAAACTCTCAAAAGCAGATGCACGTATATTTCTCACTATAATTCTTACGCTTTAGAAATTAATATACTGTAACAGTGATTTCACGTGCATTAAATTTTTTCAATTAAAAATCGATACATTCGCGTTCTTAAAATTCAATCTAAGCATTAATACAAATAAATGGAACGCACTTCCAACGCAAATTCTTTACATTACTCAAATTATAACAAAAATGGAGTTTATTACTGCTTATAGCTATTAGTACAAATTATCCATGTTAGTAATGGGTACAGAAATTCTACTTTTATCAACTTATTAAGCGCCACACCCCTTATAAGCGGGTTGGCTGAGTCAAAGCATAACTACAAGATAAAATGGCGGCGTCCACCGACCTCAATTTCTTTTACTAATTGTCCCATTACTCACTGGATACAGATCACAAGTACTTAGCTTATTTTAAGGAGGTGGTCCTGAAAAACTTCATGGCAGAAGGCAAGGAAGGATCGGGTTTTCCTTCTTCTCTTTGAGTAAAATCGTCGAATCGCCGTCTTCTTGGTCGGATCCGGCAACTTACACCTCTTGTAATGGGCATTTTCACTCAATGCTCCGGTCACACTTCGGCTTACTAAGAAATATCTTAGAAATAGTTCCTTCAAAGTTTTATAATATTCTCTATTTGAGCACTCGTCACTTCTCATCCGCAGACCCAAGTATTTCAGGAAGTCGGTCGCGGGAATTATGGACGGACATTCACGGTCTTTTACATTTGCGCCGTCGAGGTATAAAAGTGAATTCTTGACCCGAGGCGTCTTTACAACCAGGGCACAGGGTGGGGGCTGGGCCTGCTGCGTTCCCTGTGTCACCACGGGGTTCGGAGCGGCCGGCTGTTCGTCGATGTTTGAGGCGTCGGTTTCACTGTCGGCGTCGGCCAAGTTCCTTCTCGACGGAGCGGCGTCGGCGCGTGCTTGTAGGCGCCGCACTTGCTCCTCCAGTTCGAGAATTCTCCGGTGTTTGGCCTCGTCACTCATTTCTTGAATTGGGAGATGTTGGATTTCTGCTTTTGCCATTCTTATTTTCTTTTCTTTGCACTGGTTTCTTCTGATATGAGAGTCTCTTTGTATGTATTCCAGGCGTGATGATCGTACCGCACTGCCACCACTGACGTGGAGGTTATAGCTATTCCACCGTAAGCCACCACTGACGTGGAGGTTTTGGACCTCCACTTGAACTCACACTTTGTAAGATGACTGGGCTACCTCACCGCTTGTCACCACTGACGTAGTGCTTTTATTATTATCTCACCGAGCGTCACACCTGACATATTGGTTTTGTTTATCCCATCTAATGACACCACTGACGTAGGGCTTTTCCTCCTACGTATATTTACTTATAATTACGGTAGCGTGGTTTATAAATATTAGTACCTGATGGGTACAAGGTAAGAATGGACAAGCAGTAGTTCCTTTACTTATATTTATTCTAGAGTACAACACATCCGACGCCTCAATGCCTCAATGCCCCCACCCTATGACTATCACAATCTATGATCTATTCGTGCCCCTGGCAAGCTTCTAACTAACTGTCTCTGCCCTGGGTGGCTCTTTAAATACCCCCAGGGCAGGGCGTGGCTTAACATCCAATTCTCCAATGAAATCAGTCAGATCTAGTCCTAGCTAATCAGCGCCAGGTTCAAAGTGGAATCCCACCTACTTCCGGGGAGGAGTTATTGGGCATCTCTCCTGGGCATGTACCTGCGTACGAAACACAAGTTTATGTTTTCTTGTGGTTTAGGAAATGGCTAACTTCCTGTCCTTTCTTGCCCTTCTCGATGCCAGGTCCTAAGTCTCACGGTTCCGGTCATATATTTCCTTGGCACTTTCTACAAACATGGTAATAAAATATCCGTGCCCTCGACCAACCGTTTCCGCTCAAGATCTGTTACAAGTTTCAGATTCTGGCTTCAGCATGGCGGAAGTCATACGACATCGGATTCCTGCATAAACTCAAGCCACAAAGACTTAAAGTTCCGTTCGACTATTGGCCTGCCACATCCAAGTTGATACTCTTCTAATTTATATAGTTGGAGGGGGTTAGGAACGGGTATACACTCTCTCTCTCTCTCTCTCTCTCTCTCTCTCTCTCTCTCTCTCCCCCCATGTTATTCTAAATATGTATGAATTATTAGAAAAATATCACAGACTTTGAGCAATGACTGAGCTCTAGTTCAATAAAGACGTTAATGCGACACATTGCAAAAATGAAGTAAAGAATGTTAGAGAGAGAGAGAGAGAGAGAGAGAGAGAGAGAGAGAGAGAGAGAGAGAGAGAGAGAGAGAGAGAGAGAGAGAGAGAGAGAGAGAGAGAGAGAGAGAGAGAGAGAGAAATTATCAGCTAAAGATTTTACCTTTTTTATTGATAAATTGCCTCATTTAGACGACCACTTAGAATAGCTACTCTTTAATTCCAATGTAAGTAAGGGAACCTCGGAATAAAGAAATAGAGAACTTGTTTTTATCTTGTAAGTTCCTAGGAATGAAGCCAGGTATGGTAAATAAGTGTGTGCAGAAAGCGAACAACTTAAGTATCAAATTGGTGCATGAGAGAGAGAGAGAGAGAGAGAGAGAGAGAGAGAGAGAGAGAGAGGAGAGAGAGAGAGAGAGAGAGAGAGAGGAGAGAGAGAGAGAGAGAGAGAGAGAGAGAGAGAGAGAGAGAGAGAAACGCACTGCGGAATTCTACAGCATACAACGTTTACATATACATAGGAAGCGATTTTCTAGAGTAGCACAAATTATCCATGTAGGTGTCCCCAGTTGACGTGTGTTACTTGGAACTCATATAAGTAAAGTATTAGACATCTAAGGTCCGTTTCTCTCTCTCTCTCTCTCTCTCTCTCTCACACACACACATTCACTCACTCACTCACATGCACATGGAATAATGAATATCCAAATTATATAAAAAAGATGTTAACATACCATCTTGCATCCTTAAACCACTAGCAAAAAAAAAAAGTCAAGATTTTACTTGCAATTTACCGTCAAGTATTAAGAGGAAGAAAAGGAAAAGATAATAATCAAATACGAAAGAGGATGGAGACGATGAGCAGAGGAAATGAAGAAATATGAAAGAGAAATAAAAGAAAAAGAGGAAACGGAATATCATGAAAGAGGAGGAAAAGAAGGAGCAGAGAAAAACGTAAAATACGAGAGTAAGACGTTGAAAACATTTAAAAAAAAAGAGAGAGAATTACGACGTATAAAGGAAGAGAGGAAAATGAAGGAGCGAATAATGGGGAACACAAGGAGAGAGGAAAATGAAAGAAGGAATAATAGTATACATAGGAAGAGAGAACAGAAAAAGGAACGAGAGTACTATAAGAATAGGGGAACTTGTGAAATAGAACTATGACAGGAGAGAGAGAGAGAGAGGAGAGAGAGAGAGAGAGAGAGAGAGAGAGAGAGAGAGAGAGAGAGAGAGAGAGAGAGAGAGAGGAGAGAGAGAGAGATAAGAATTGAGGAAACAAAAGAATATGAAACAGAGGATAATTACCTACCTCATGAAGAGCGAAAAGGAAGAAATGAATAATAATTGAGGGAGAATGATCAAAATTAGAAACATAAACATATACAAGATAATGAAAATGAAGGAAGGAAAAACTGATGCGGGGGAGAGATGAATTGAATACTGACATAAATAAAACAGATGAATAGGAATTATATAAGCAAAAAATAAGACAGAGATAGCAAAAGATAAGTTACATAATAATGAGTACTAGGATATTGCTAAAGTACTGGACGAGAGAGCAAAGCAGAATAACTTCGATGAGAATGAAAAAAAAGAAAAAATATCTGAACATAGAAAAATAAAAAAAATAAAAAAGACAATAAAGAAGGAGGCAGAGAAGGTAAAAAAAAAAATATTTAGGTTCGGATGATAAAGAGGAGGCAAAGAAAAATATTCGAATAAAAGAGAAATAGTAAAAACAGCGAGACGAAGCATGACGAATAGATAGATAACATAAAAGGAAGAGGAAGAAGAGAGGGAAAGAAAAAGGATAAGGGGGGGAAAAAGCATATAGACAGCACGACGAATAGTGAAATAAGATAGGACCCTGGCAGAGGAAGATGAAGAAGAGAGGTGAAGGAAGACATGGAAGAGAAAAAAAATATGACAAATGGAGAAAGAACTAGGATGAGGAGGAGGAGGAGGAGGAATATGAAGAGCAGGAGGTGGGAGAGGAGGAGGAAAAGTTGGTAAGCGTTGAAATATGAGTATCAATATGCAGTGGAGTATATAGGCCTATAAACTTATAGCCTAGGGTCACACTAAAAATGCTATGAACAGAATAAGAAACTTTCATAATTATTAGTCACTAAATACTTCTAAGATAATACCGAATAAAAATTAATAAATTACATGTCTAATTCAGAGTGGTAATGAGAACAGAAGCTTAATAGATACATATGTAATATTAAGCAAAACATTACATTCGTGAAGTCAAACAGAGTTGTACAATTACAAACAACCAAATAAGAGAGAAGTACATGGACTAGGGAATGACAGTACCGTATATAAATTTTATCTTTAAAAAAAAAAATTCCACTCCTTTTAATGGAAAAAGTAAAAAATAAAAAACCAAGCAAATAATAATAATAATCATCATAATAATAATAATAATTATTATTATTATAATT